>SNQJ01S0119989.1:4322-25803 GCA_010110895.2 Picea sitchensis
ATGGTACAGGTTGATTATAGGTTGGTGCATGGTTGATGCACTTGTTTATGGTACATGTTGATTACAGGTTGGTGCATGGTTGATGCACTTGTTTATGGTATAGGTTGATTATAGTTTGGTGCATGGTTGATGCACTTGTTTATGGTACAGGTTGATTACAGGTTGATGCATGGTTGATGCATGGTTCAGATTTATTGGTACAGGTTTCCAACGGTATATATCACAGTGATAGTGTGACAGTGGTTCCATCATTCTACTTCTACTTCAGGGTGGCAAGACGGGGCAAGGACAGGTGGTTGTATCCACCTTCTGGTTGTAGCTGGAGAACATTGGGGGTTGTAGCCTCCTTCTAGTTGTAGCCAAAGATTTGGGGAGTTGGATCTTCCCTCAGGTTGTAGCCTGAGAAACTAGGGGGTTGGAGCCTCTTTCCAATTGCAACTGGAAAACAAAGGAAGTTGGTGCTTCCAATGAATGTAATTCTTCAAGACATATAAGAAAAAACATTCCGTGGTTTTTTCCCAATTTGGGTTTGCACGTAAAACACTGGTGTATTGTGTATGTGTATGATTGTTAATTTTGTCATTGCTTATTTACTCTATAGTTATTGGGTAATAATGCTTCATTGATATAGCACTTGGATTATATGGTTAAAAGGGATTAAATTGCTCTATTACTGATTCACCCCCCCTCTCAGTAATCCAACAGAAACATGCTCCCCCTGAGCTGTTGCAGTACATACTCTCACTGTCATCTATGATCAACTTAGAAATACAATAGATATTTAATAAGTACTTCCCCTGATCAGGTGAACAGATTAGGCGAAAGAAGTTATAACCCCCAACTTTTGATGAAGATATCCAGAAGGGGTCACTACTAAGGGTTTAGTAAAGATATCAGCTATCTGTTCTGTGGAAGGATAATAATTCACTTGAAAAATTCTATTTGTAACTTGTTCTCTAAGAAAGTGGTATTTTATTGGTATGTGATTAGATTTTGAATGAAATACAGGATTCTTAGAGAGACTGATGGCACTGGTGTTATCACAATGAAGTGGAATGGGATTAGTGTAAGCTACCTTCAAGTCTTCAAGAGTTTATATCATCCATAAAATTGTGCAGCAAGTAGCAGTAGCAATGTATTCTGCCTCTGTAGTATATAATGAAATAGATCCTTTCTTTTTACTAAGCCATGCTACTAATGAGTCACCCAGAAAGAATGCTCCTCCACTGGTGCTTTTTCTCTCATCAACACATTTTGCCCAATCGACATCTGAATAAGAAGTTAACTGAAAGTTCTGATTTCTAGGATAGCACAGACTGTAATTCATTGTGCCTTTCAAGTACTTGAATATCCTTGTTACCGTTACTAGATGACTTTGTTTAGGAGCAGACTAATAGAAACCTACCATTCCAACAACTTGCATTATATCAGTATGGGAAGCTATGATCTACATAAGACTGCCTATCATAGAGTGATATGTCCTTTGATCAACATTCGGTGAAATATCATCTTTACAAGAGAGGAATCCTCCATCTGAAATTTCTTCAACATATCTTTCAAGTATTTTTCTTGAGAGATAAATATTCCTGCAGAACTTTGATTTACTTGTAAACCAAGAAAATATGAAAGTTCTCCTATCATGTACATCTCAAAATCTATTTTCATAGAGTTAGCAAACCACTGGAAATATAATTCATTAGTACAACCAAAAATAATATCATCTACATAAACCAAAACAACTAGTCAATTATCACCTTCAGACTTAATGTAGAGATTGTTGTCAACATTACCTTTCCTGAATCCTTTGTCTTGTAAAAATTTGTCCAGTCTATAATACCAATCTCGTGGTGCTTGCTTCAGTCCATATAAGGCCTTCTTCAAATTGCAAACATAATTAGGATTATCTGTCAATGAGAATACTTCAGGTTGCTCCATATACACTTCTTCCTCTAGATCTCCATTAAGAAACACTGAGTTAACATCCATTTGATACACTTTAAAGTTCTTATGGAATGAATATCCAAGGAACATTCTGATGGCTTCCAATCTTGCCATTGGTGCAAATGTTTCATCAAATTCCTGACCTTCAACTTGTGCATACCCTTTACAGACCAATCTGGCTTTATTCTAACAACTTGTCCTTTTTCATTCATTTTATTCTTGAACACCCATTTGGAACCTATTACATTCTTATCTTCGGGTCTAGGTACAAGCTCCCAAGTATTGTTCTTCTCAATATGATCAAGCTCTTCATTCATAGCTCTAATCCAATCATCAAGTTGGTTGGCTTCATAAAAAACTTTAGGTTCAGTCATAGATAAAAAGTCAACATGAGATTGTTCTGAGTCTTTAATCAATTTCCTTCTTGTTTGAACTCCTTTATTTATATCTCCAATTATCTGATTTTCAGGATGATTCTTTCTAACATTTCTGAGAGGTGAGTTTGTTTCTTTCTGTTGATTTATGTCAGTCTAAGTATTTGTATCTTCATCTGATTCAAAGTCTTCTCTTCCTGATCCTTGGACCTGTTCATCTTCATCTACAACTATATCTTTTGTGCTTGGTTCAACACTTCTTACATTTCTGATTGGGATTTCTTCATCAACTTTTATGTCTATAAAATCAACTAGTTTATGTAGCCTCTTATTGTAACATCTGTACCCTTTACTGTTTGTACCATAACCCAAGAAGATACCTTCATCAACCCTGTCATCATATTTGCCAATATTTTCATCATTATTCTTAATATAACATTTACTCCCAAAGACTTTAAAATGCATGATTGAAGCAGGTCTTCCAAACGATAGTTCATAAGGAGTCTTGTCACTATGTGGCCTAAGATGAGCTTTGTTAAGGATATGAACAATTGTATGAATTGCTTCTACCCAATATTTCTAAGGTATGTTCCTTTCATTCATCATTGATCTTGCCATTTGTTGTATTGATCTATTCTGCCTCTCAACAACTCCATTTTATTGTGGAGTCCTTGGAATAGTGTACTCTCTTTTGATCCCATGTTTATCATGGAACTCTTTGAAGTTCCATGAACTAAACTCTCCTCGTCTATCAGACCTTACTGCCTTTAATATTTTCCTGTTTGATTCTCAGTCAAATCCTTAAAGACTTTGAATTTTTCAAATGCTTCAGATTTTTCCTTCAAAAAGGCAACCCATGTTAGTCTAGAAAAGTCATCAATAATCAACATAAAATGATTTTCTTTTCCTGTACCTTCTTTCCTTGATGGTCCACATAAATCCATATGTACTAACTGGAGAGGTTTTTCTATTGAAGGAAAGTTGTTTTTATTTGAACAGAGTGCGAGTAAGTTTTCTATCTGGCAAGGTTTACAAATAGAGTCGTATGGCTTTGATATATTCGAAAGATATTTTAGTGCCCCATTGTTTCTGAGCTTGAATATATGATCAAAATTTAAGTGTCCAAGTCTCCTATGCCATATCCAACTTTCATCATACTTGCCTAGGTAACATTCTTCTTTTTCTTCTTTTAACACATAGACATTGTTTGTTGTTCTTATCCCCTTTGCATCTCGCTATTTTGAATTCACTGATTTTATTCTACAATATTTAGAGGTAAAAAAAACTTCACATCCTCAGTCACAGACTTGAGTGATACTAAGCAGGGATGATTTTAAGGATGGAAATTTGTTTTAAAATGTAGAAACCTTGGTGAATCTTACGAATCCTTCATATGCCAACTATAAATGTTTGGTGATATTTTTGTAAAAATATTCAAATTTATAAGGATTTTATATAGTTTTTATAACATTTTGGCGATTTTTAAGGTAAAATAATTTTATCCTATAGAATTTGGGCGAATCATTTTTAACATAGCGAATCTTGTTTTTGGAAAAACCATGGAAAATTAGCCCATGAGGGAAATTTAGCCCCTAAAATCATCCATGAATTACTAAGAAGATTATGTTTCAGGCCTTTTACAAACAACACATCTTGAGATTTCCCTTTTCCATTACTCAAACTTACCATTCTTTTACCTTTTATTTTTCCTGGTGCATCATTTCCAAAAGTTACATTCCCTGATTTTCTTTCACTTAGAATTAGAAACTTACTTTTGTCTCCAGTCATATGTTTGGAACATCCACTGTCAATATACCAGGGAATATTTTGTCTTTGGGATGATAACACTAATCCGCACTGGTCATCTTCTTTCTTCTTCCAAACTTTGAAATTTTCAGCAACAAGATTCAAATCTGGCTTATAGTTTCTTAAGAGACAGTCCGCAACTTTATGTCCATAATTATGGTAGTTGTAACATTCTGGTTCACTGGATAACAGATCATAACGATTTTTATGCTCATAACTGTTGTTATGTTTCACCTGCATCCGTCCTCCATCCATCACATGATTTATAGTATGTGGTCGTTTGTTTCTTGGCTGTCTCAATCTTTGTTGTGGCAGATAATTATTCCTTGAGTATCTTGATTTCAAATATCTAGATCTTAAAGAACAGTTTACAACTTTGTGACCAAAGTTAGAACAGAAAAAACAATAGCCATAGAAATAACCTTTTTACCTGGAGAAAGTTTGTAGTCGATTTCTTCCATGTTGATGATTTCTTTGATCAGAAAATGTGTTTGTGTTATTTCTTTGATCTACAGATTTGGTTCTGGTACTTTTTCTTTCATTCTTTCTTGATGGCTGATTTTCTTTCTTTGTTTCTGCAGAGTGGTTGTTGTCAATGATTGTAGTTTTGACAAACTTGATGGCTTCTGTATTAATTGAATGATCACTACTTGATCCTTCTTCATATCCCAAGCCATATTTCAACTTTGGATTCCTTTGCTGATCTAGAATGAAAGTTAATTCTTCTGAAGCTTTAATACTTGGAAGATTTTGATGATACAAAGCCTTAAACTTCTTCATTTCTTTTCTAGTTTTTACTATCTCTTCTTCTAAGGCTTCACACCTCTCTTTCTACTCTGACAATTTTTGTTTCAATATGTCTTATATTTTCTTTTCCTCTTCTAACTCCACTTTTAGTAGAGAAATGTTTTCATCAGGTTTTTCACCATTCATTTTAAAATGCATCAACAATTGTTTTTATTTTTCTTCATACATCTGAGTCTGTCAATTTCTTCCAAAGCACTAATTAATTCACCTTCCATATCCACCATAGCTTCTTCATCATCCATTTCACCTCATGTTTTCTCATAATCAAGATCTCCCATAGCCATAAGCATAAAATCATTCACTTTGTCTTCACATGATGAATCACTATCTATGTCTTATGAGTTTTTCACCATTCATTTTTAAACTACTTCAACAACTGCTTTTTGTTTTCTTCACATCCGAAGTCTCCGCCAATTTCTTCCAAAGCACCACTAATTCACCTTCCATATCCACCATACCTTCTTCATCATCCATTTCACCCCATGTTTTCTCATAATCAAGATCTCCCAGGCCATAAGCATAAAATCATTCACTTTGTCTCACATGATGGAATCACTATCTATGTCTTACAGGAATTGTCAATATTTGCACACAAACTTTTCTTTTGTTTCATTTCTTGAATTTGTACTTCTTTCATCATTGTTATAACCCTAAATTGCTCCACACATGCCTGCCTGGCATCATGCCAACCTTTCATGTCTCTTCCTTGCTAAAGCCATGTTGAACAAACTCTTGAAAAAAAAAACTCTTAAATTATAACCTGTGTCTCTAACCCATTACTGGCATCGCTAACCAGGCCTTTCTATCGCTATGGAAAATGGGCTGGCTCCACTACAAACAAGGCTACCTAACAAAGAAAAAAATCATTAAAGTTTCCGCCGGGACGAAAAAGCTTTGGGTTAGTTAACTAAACCTTTCGGTCATGCATGGCTGGAAGTTCGACCAAATAACTAGTTTTTTCTAGCCTATAAAAGAAGGGGTAGGGGTCATTTGGAGGAGGAAAGATAGCAAAGAAACTCGGCCCAATTGCCGAATCCATTTGTCCTAACCCTTTAGCCTTTCCCAAGCCTAAGAAGAATTCAAGCAAAGCAGTTGGGACAATAATGGACTTGGAAGAGGAGGAGCCCAGGATCGATCGGAATGAGTGGCTCGTCTCTATCATTATTGTAAGTTGATTCATCTTGAGATTAATAAAAGAATGATTTTCTCCCGTCCCAATGCATGATTACTATATATTTTATTTCATTTATGCCTAATATCTAACCCTTAAGTAGAAAAATAGCATGCATGTAGTGGTTTGTCTTGATTACAAGACTATCTTTGGAAGGAGCAACAGAGCGCCGGATAAAGCCAACGGAGATCTACATCAAACATCGACAAAAGGTTAGTAGACCCTTTCCATGCTTGTGTGAAAAAGGGGTTTGAGTATTAGTGATAGGTTAAAAGTGTTTTTAAGGTCATGATCTGAGTACAAGTTCATCCCTAGCTTGTTAGTCCTCAGAGGGCATTATTTCCAACAATGTAATTGGTGACTCCACTGGGGATATTACTCTTAGGGTTTCTATTTAGTTGAAGGTTTTTGGTAGTTTAAAGGAGTAGATTCTTTGTTTCTTTCTTTGTTTGTTTTCTCATAGGTCGTGAGCTGGGGCAGGAACCCGTTATCAATACCGCTTTTTCCTTGATCGTTGATTGACATTTACATTCCGGACACATGAGGGTACATGGCTCGCAGTAAGGCCTCGCAGACGCTGCAACCGGCAGGGTTCTAACCTTTCTACCCGCTTGAACGCTTGTTGCGCAGAGGTTCTTAGCGCAGTAGGGGACTCAAAAGTTAGAGAGGCAGCCCTCCCTTCCCTCGCTCTAAGTTTACCTCTCAGGCTTCGATCCGCCTGGTCTTAATGGTTCACCGTCTTATTTTCGGGCCTCTGCTTTTATTGTGTTTGTTATATTTGCATTAATTTTCCTTTTCTCTCAAGTAAAGAAGTATCCAAGCTCTTTAGAGACCGGGTTGCCAATAACAGAGGTCTTTTCGTGTCCGTACACCGTGGTTTTGTTTCATCTTGCTTTGCTGGCTTCAATCGCGGCTCCGTTAGTAAAGTTTAGTCTCAAGGCCAAGTACTCCACGCTTCCTATAGCTTAGCACGCCTTTGCACGCGTGTTGTTTCAGTGATAGTCGCATTGATTGGTTTCTTTTTTCTCAGCCTTTGGTGGCAAATATCCCTCCCCGGGTGGTGAGAAGTGTTCTCCTGTGGGTTTGAGTCTCTGGGCCGCACGTTGTGTTAGGTTCTTTATCCCAGTCTGTTTTATTAGTTGATGTTTTGATAGAAAAGACAAAAGAAAAAATTTGTGTTATGGTTTTCAGACAAGTGTTAGAATCGGTACTTTAATTGCCTTGTGCTGCCTTTGCTCGTCTGCTATGACCAGGCTTTAATCTATAACTTTATTTTGTTTTCTTGGTTTTGTGTTGTCACATTTCCCTTTATTGCTTCATTTTGCAATTAAATAAATTAAAAAAAAAAAATCTCTTGTTTCATTTTCTCTTGGTTTGAAGATTGTGTTGTTGCATCAAAGCTAGTTAGGAAGAAGTCTTTTTTCATAATTTTTGCATGAAATCTTAGGAAAATTCAAAAAGAAAAGAAAAAAAAAAAAAACTTTCTTGTTGAAAAGTTGTTGGTTTTGCATTTTGTAAAAATTTTATGTTTCCAAGCATCTCTTGTTCATTTTGCTTTGAGTCTTTACACACCACGCTTTCACCTTCATACCTTGTGAAGTAAAAGCTCCATTAAAAGCAACGCTAATTAAAACTATTAGACTTTTGTTTGTAGGTACATACATCTTCCAGTTCGTGACTAGGGTCTTGGAATAGGTTGGAGAGTAATTCTCCAAGGCCACTCAAACCAAACACTGGAGTCTATCAATAGGGAGTGTAGGAGTCCAGTTACGTAGTTATCCGACCCCTCTAACACAAGGGCTAAAACACGTAGGTCGCCAGAAGGAAAGGTAGTGGAGATAACCCTCCAAAGTCGGACCGAGCTGTAGTGGAGAACACATATCCAGGATTTGTTAAGGGATTCCGTCCGCTTGCATTTGCCATGGGCTTCGTGGGTCTTGAATCCATTCGAGGTCCCTAGTCATCTTCCAGAACAATTTATTTCGACACCCTTGACAGTTTTTCCGCTTGATACCCCGCTTCATTATGGTTCACCCGACTATCGACCGTACTCCACTGGGTGATTGTTCACGAGTTGGCAAACTAGTTGCCAATATTTCTAGGGACATACACAAGTGAATGCAAGGGTATACCGCGGGTACCTAGGGCAGACGTCAGACCACACTTTTCTTAGTATACCCGTAGGGTGCTTCGATGTTCGAGTTTCACTTGCACCGCAGTTGCTCTAGTGTTGGTTGTTGTAACCGTTTTCAAAATAGTTAGTGATTGCTTGTCTTATCTCATAGGGGATTCTTTTAGTGTGTTACTGTTTGCTCATGTAGAATACCTTAGCGTGTCATGAATCTTTCTCACATAGTGGAGGATTCAGAGTTCCACCGGTCACGAAGGATTCGGCCTCGGCCACGGTTATATTGGAGCTACCCCCGCCACCATTGAGGTGGAGGCTAGACCAACGAGGGTCTTTCAAACCGGGTTTCAAAACATCGAGTCCAACAACTCCCTTGGCGAATCAATCACAATCTTCAAGGAAGGAAACCCCCATCCACCTTCCTTATCGATATTATTGTGCTAATTCAATTTTATGAATGCCTGTCAGTGCCTAACCCATTTATGGAACCAAACTCTATTACTTCCTCGGGAATTCTTCCATTCCCATCACCGTTTCTACCACATGAGAATCTTCTCCTAACTTGGGTTCTCGTCGATTGGGTTCTGGGCCACCATGGTCTCGGGTCGCAACCACGCCGCATTGATCGACTCCCCATCTATCACTCTGCTGCCACACCTCCTTAACACCTAGTGCGACAGTCTCGCTATACACAGGAAATGAGCCCTGAGAAACCCCAGATGGATGGAAAGGAATGGACGGAGGAAAGGATGGACATGGAAGGAATGGACGGATGGATGGACGGACGGAGGATGGAGGACCGGGAGATGGAGATCGGACGGAGGAGGATGGAAATGGATGGATGGATGGAATGGAAGGAGAGGATGGATGAGGAATGGATGGATGGATGGAGGACGGAGATGGATGGATGGATGGATGGACGGACGGAATGGACGGATGAATGGAATGGATGGAATGGATGGAATGGATGGAATGGATGGAATGGTAAAGGATGGAATGGACGGATGGATGGATGGAAGGAAGGAGGAAGGATGGATGGAATGGAATGGATGGATGGATGGACATCTGGAATGGACGGATGGATGGATGGATAACTGTGCATGTCCAAAAGATAATACTATCCAACCCATTCATCGCACTGCATCATTGATGAATGTCTACAGAAGCTCTTTTCGCTCATGGATGGCTTCGTGCTATAATCAAATCCAAATCAAACCCGAGGGACCAACATAAAACGACATTCTTTTGTCTGTGGGGTACATTCGCTATCGTAAGATGCCTTTTTGGTCTCAAGAATGCCGGAGCCACTTTCCACGCCATGTCTTTTAAGTGCTTCATGATCTCAACATATAGTCAGGCCTACCTAGATGATTTAGTATCACACGCCTTTTGCAAGCAAAAAGATCATCCTATGCACTTCCGACTAATTCAACGTTGTCGCTACTTCAGGATTTGCTTGAACTCAAATCAACAAGTGTACTTTTATACACGTCAGGTCGTTTGTTAGGTTTCATAGCTTCAACAACATGGATCATGGTGGATCTCTAAGGTGGAGGCAATAGTCCATTTGCCCCCCACGCACAATCTTACAACTCAAAGTCTACAAGGCAAGGAAAAAAATTTAAGGCGCTTCATCGCCAACTATGCCGAATCACAAAGGGATTTATGCGCGCATCAAGAAGATGTTCTTCGGGACCTCGGCAAAGACAATGCTCTTTCTCGAATGATTGAAACATCGCCCTCACTCATCAAGACCTCCGCCACGCACTCACCTAATTATAACAAGGACTTCTTATTATATCTAGTCAGCCGCAAAATCAACCATAGGCATGGTTTTAGTTCGTGAAGATGATTCGTCAATAATGGATTCATTACCCGAGCCAAGGCCTCGAGAATCAACTTAATTATACCTCATCTCTCAAAAACCTATGCTAGCAGCTCATGTTGTTCAATCCATTCACACTATGTTCTCGCTTCGCAAGACCACCGCCGAGCTTTCTGCGGAATCCATTACGCATATGCTGATTTATGAGTTATTACGGAAAATCGCAGATGGATGGTCATCCTCCAAGAATTTGACTTAGACTGCATTTCAAAGCAAAGTCCAAAAGTCATTGGTCTTCGCAGTAACTTATTTCTAACTTCCATTGAGTCGCGGACGCTGTGCCCGAGGAATCACCTAATCGGCGATATGTTTGATTGAACTGCCGTAATTCTCGCACGGAGATATATTGATCTATCTCCGAACTTTGAAGTGCCCCACCTCTAATTCTCATCATGAGCGTCACCGTATACGCCACCAGGCCAAGAAATATCTCATACTAGAGGACACATTGTATCATCGAGTATAAGATAATTATTAGCCTAATGGCATATACGCCGACGCTCATCACGAGGAGGCCGTCATAGTGCTCAAATGATTGTCATATACAGATCTTTTGTCGGTCATTTATCCGCTGGCAACAACCCAAAAAATATTTTGGCGAGTAGGTTACTGCCCACTAATTTATTAAAAGATTGTATCGAGTCACTTCGCTAGCGCCATCCGTTAAATCTACTCACCAAGATGAGGGCACATCTTTGCTCCTATGTTTCGTCATCACAGCTCATCCTTTCACTAAGTGGGGGTTTGATTACATTACTTGCAACCCCCCATCAGCAATTGGGCACCGCTATATCATTGTGTTTGTCGACTACTTCACTAAGTGGGTCAAGTCCATGACTACAATTAAATCTGACGGGAAAACTGTCGCCTTCTTCATATTCAATAAAAATATTTCCTGATTCTGTATCCTGAGTGAGATTGTCACAGATCATGGCAGTCACTTTCAAAACCAAATGATGTCCTAATTAACATCAAAGTTTGGGTTACGGAAAGAACATTCATCACCTACTACCCCCAAGCCAATGGGCGTGTGGAAGCCGCTAACAAAACGCTTTAAGACAATGTTACAACGAACCATCAACTCTAAGTCAAACTGCATTTGATGTTATACTCGCATTATGGGCTTACCGAACACAGTTAAGACTGCAACCAGTTTATAACCTTTTCAACTCGTTTACAAGATGGAAGCAGTCTTTCCTATCGAATGTCAAATTCCATCTCTCAAATTGGCGTTTACGCTTATTGCCAGACACTTCTCCACTTGAACAACGGTTAGTACACCTTGAGAATATTGATGAACAGCGTCGTGATGTGGCACTCGCCAATGAGGCTCATAAACATAAGTTCAAGTGTCAATATGATAGGTCCGAACCACATAGGTTTGAAATTTCCTACCCCCAATGATTCTTTATCTTGGTCATATAAGAGGACCAAGACAAAGAACCACTAGGGGCAGGAAAGTTTAAAACCCATGTGGTTCTGGACCTTCATTATTAAGGAGGTTTTAAAAAGTGGCGCTTATCGCCCGGTCGCATTTTGAAGGGAATTCTTTGACGGAGCCTAGAAATGGCTCTACCTCAAGAAGTATTAATTACAGAAATAATGGTGGGCAACTTTTTTGTAACATATGTATAGTCTTTGTGCTAATATTTTCTTTCGTTTCTTTTGAAAACGTTACCGGACGTAATAATATTGATGTTATCTTCGGCCGCCATGGAAGATGCCAAGTGAGTCCGAGGTGTTCATTGGGTATGTGGATGGTGCTATTCGACACATCGCGGAGGCTTGTCGAGTCGGGTAATATTTACACCTTAGGGTTAGTTGTTATCTTCCGTAGGGATATGCTTAGGCTTACACCACAAATAATGTTGTTGAGTATAGTGCTTATTGGTTGCTTCGCGGACATCTTTATCACCGGGTATCTCGCCTCCGAAAGTTCATCTAGACGCTAACCGTTGTAGTCAGCAATAAAACGTAATATACCCTAGTCCACCATCCCCGACTTTACACCGACGACTCTTAGGGTACGCCTTGAACGCAACTTTATTATATATTACATATTTCATGTTCATAGGAGTCTAAATCAAATCAATGTGATACTCTAGCTAGTCACATTTTAGATTGACATCTTTGCTCACACATAAAAGATCATGATCATAATATTACGTAAATACATTTTGTACACATAATCCATAAGACACAAAAGAAATAAAACCATATATAAACATGATAAAATCCTCGAAGTACATAGATGGGCGCTTAGCGCCTCACAAGTGGGAACTATATCGAGTCACCTAATTTATGCCCTCAAAAAATATATACAATAAGGTGCTCTTGGCACATAAAAAGTTTGTGCCCCGCCGTGGACTGTGGGCCCTTTTGTAATCATGTACTACAACGCTTAAACACCGACCCATGTCCAGGTTCCCACAACGCGGAGTCCGCATGGAGGGCGGCAAGTCCTCTATCTCCCATGGGAACTGCAGGAGTGAGCGCAGTAAAGTTCCACCCAATCCACCTAAGAAATTCCTCTTTGCCTCCCCGCCGGGAGGTTTCCTCGCCATCGCTAGTTCTCCGACGGCTGACAGCCTATGGCCTTCCGGCCAGTAATATGGCGTCTGCTCGAAACGGACAAGTCGCGACTGTCCCATATCTGCACGCAATACAATGTTCTCCCATCAAAAACTTTGTTATACATAAACATGCTATATATATCAAAAATACATAAAATTACATATGTAAACAAAAAACCTGTACAGGAGGAGACTTACCCATCTCTCCCCGCTCGTGAGGCATTGGTATCAATCGATCCGGAAAATTGATCCCCGATATGGGTAATCCCGACCGCTGGGATCCGCTGCGATAGCTGTGAAAAAGTCAACATTGAAGGCCTATGTGGTCCTCCCACCACCATGGCAAAAGAAGAAAGCTACCCATCCGGCATTAATCGCGAAATCCAGGCCGATGTCCTCGTACTATCACCGAGGACTGAAACATGGAATTCTCTCAAAGAAAACGAACATAGGATGGTCCCAAACCTAAAGTTCCTATGCACCCGCACTCGAAAATCTGTCAACTGTCTTTTCATACACTCAAACAATGTAGTACTCCAATCAAAAATTTGTGCATTCATGCAATAGATAGCACAGTTCATCTGCGCACGCCAAGCCCGATGCACGGCCGCAGAAATGGGGTAATCCGCCCGATGAGTGATAAAATGTTCTGGAGGGCGAGGCTGGTAATTCTACTCACGGGAACCGAGGAAGGTCTCTGATCGGTCCCACAAGATTCTCTTATCAATTTCACACATTGTCACCAGAAAAGCATGAAATTTGATCTGCTCCTCTCCCCAGAGGTCTGGCCAAAAAGTAGATATCCTCGCAGGGCACCAAGGATTGCCCTCTATCATGAAGGCCTCTACAGATCAGGTGCGCCAATAATCAACCAAGGTATTCAATAGCCTAGGTTGAGCGCGTAGCAAATGGACACGTAATTTTTTACCAAGCCACACCGCTACCATCAAGGCCATAACATTCGATCCGCAGCTCAACGCCATTGGCAACCTCGTGGCTCCCTCTCTCTCCACCGGAATACATCCCGCCAAACACACAAGAAAAAAGGGGAGTTTAGTCTTGGTTCAATCGATTTTCCATCATGCGGCACCTGGGTCGCCGGTATGAGAGCCACGTGGGTACCCATGTGCGATTTGCCTCAGGTATCGTGTACTGTGGTCGCCCCTCGACAACTCAAGGTTATCATAGGGCTTTCCACCTCTTAGAGGTCGTATCGCCACCTCCAAAACATGCTCACCCACAATGAAGCATGGAAAATGAAAGATAATAGAGTTTGTACTTACTTGGTCCAAGCGTAAGTCCTTCATTCACTCAGAGTTCCGGACCACGATCTTTGGCAAGTGGGGGTCTTTGGTTCTAGAGTCAATTTCCAAATCAAGAATGGTGATAATGAGCCAACTTCTATTTATAGACTTTGGCCTCTTTTTTGTCATTTTTCTGCCCCTTATCAATTCCTTTATACCAAAACCATTTTGAGTCTTCAGAGTTATATGGGAGGGATTTGATCGTATTGTGGACAATTTTCCATGATGTTTTGTGAAAATAAAATATATATATATATATATATGGACGGTCCATAATTTTTTTCAAAAACTCAACTTCAGCATATAGGGTAGGATTTCATCCCCATCGTTGCATCTCGTTACCTTTTTTCTTATGATATAGGAACGATCCCATCCGGCTAGACATAGAACCTTCATCTCTTCTTTAGAAGTGTCGGAACTTGGTGGTAGATCTTACCAAAACATGGGTGCCCTAGGGTAGTTCCTTGTTGTATTATGGTGTCCATGCCGTCACTAAAACACTGTAGGCTCCTGGAGTCCTCAGAGTAGTTTTTCCTGTATATGAGTTTGAGCCTTATTTGTATGGGTCTTTTTCACTTTTTGTCTCACCCTCAGGACTCCAAACATAATGGGCCCCTTTAAGCCCTTTTCGCACTTTTTTAAATATGAAAATATTATTGAGCTTTATCTTCATGGTCTTTTCACTAAGTAAACCGGAATTTGAAGTCATCGCCTATCCGCGGTAGTTTACCCTTTTCGGTTCGATGGTAAATCAGGACGAATAAAGGAATACTCAATTGAATTTCCATTCTTTAGAAGAGTATCCTCGTATAATTTTATTCATTTTTCGGCCCTCGAGGGACTAAATTTACTTAAAAGAAATCCTGAGTCCATATAGTTAAGCTCTTTTCGCATCTCCTAAAATTGAAAAGATTGTCGAAAGTGACCTTATTCCTTCTCACACTCAAAATGTCTAAGAATATTCCCCGACGGAGTCCATAGTTAATATTTTTCTCAAACTCCTTAAATAAAAAATAAAATGAAAGTGATCTTGTCCCTGGCTTTCACACTCAAAATGGTTTTGAATTGACGTGATAGTTGGTGCTAGTTTACCCTTTTCGAACCAACTAGACTATTGTCAAAAATGTACCCCAATGGAGTTTCCTCTTATTCTTTTTCAGACTCTCTAAATATGAAAACACGTAGCTTACCTTCTTGGGATCGCGAACTTACATCAAGGATCTACCATCGTAGGTTCTATCAACCGCAGTTGGATTCTTTACCCATCAGCCTAGTAACTGTTTGTTTTTGCGTCTTAACACCTTGGCCACTAGAGGATTTTTCTCGAGTATCATTTCCTAGAACATCGCATTTTGTCCTTGTGCCTTGAGATTGTATGTTTGTTGTGCTCGGTCCTCCATTGTAACGCATTATTCCTTTTATCTCTTTTTCCAAATCAACAAAAGAACAAAAAACTGGGCCATACCCCAAAGAGGATGTAAAAAGTATTTTCTTTTATCAAGATCATGAGTCACCCTGATAAAGCACATTTGTCCATTTGATTCATCAAACTATGGAATGTAGTACAACCTTAGGAAAGCTTTGCTCATTATTGAGTTGTGTCCTCCTCCCTTTGGTTATTTTTCCAAAACATATGGAGAGTTTGTGCTGCCTCCCCGCTCATAGACTTTATGACAATGATATGTCGCTCGAAGCTGCCTGAGTCTTATCACTTGTCGTGCTATTGTTCAAGGGAATTTTGTCACTAAGCCTGAGTCGGCCCCTCTGCAATATGTCTCTTGTCCGCATACCTGGCCATCCTGAACGTCCAATCAAGTCTTTGTTCGAAATCACTGAAGCCTTCAGTCCGATCATCAAGATTATCAAGTCCATAACTGACGAGCCATCGAAGACCTCTGGGTAGTGCAGTCCTACACTCATATTACACTCCTACCCAAGTTTTATAAGACTTTGAAGTTGTTGCTTGAGCTCTAAAGTATAGCCATCAGGCCGAATCAGCTTCTGGGAGATGGATACTTTCTATGTATATCTTTCTGATTTTGAGATGTAGCTCCGTTGTGTATTGTTCGCGGCTACTCTTTATAGTTCTTTGACATGGATCTACAGTGTATTTGATTGGTAGCCATGGTTCTTTTCTATTCGGAGCATGGGTATGCCCGCCTCGGTGAGACATTTGATATTTTTTGCAGATGGCACCTCCTAATTCCCGATTCCTGGGCTCACTCATTCAGCATATCAGTACAGATTGGTAAAGAATTGGTAATGTATTTTGGCCCTCAGATGCTCTTCTGACCTCACACATTAGGGGGCATCTATTATAACCATAAATTGCACCACACATGCCTGCCTGGCATCATGCCAACTCATATCTCTTCCTTTCCAAAGCCATGCTAAACAAATTCTTGAAAAACCTCTTAAATTAAGTAACCTGTGCCCTAACCCATTACTGGGCGCGTTGGAATGCTGGCAGGCCTTCCACTGCATGCGTTGGAACGCTGGCTGGCCCACTACAACCCATGTTTACCTAACAAAGAACAAAAACAGGAAAGTTGTCGACGGGACAAAAAGATTTGGGTCAGTTAACTCGAACTCACAGCCATGCATGGCCGAGAGTTCGTCCAAAACCCTAGCTCCTTCTAGCCTATAAAAAAAGGGGTAGGGGTACTATTTGGAGGAGGAAAAATATAGCAAAGAAACTCTGCCCAATTGCCAAATCCATTTGTCCCAACCCTTTAGCTTTTCCTCAAGCCTAAGAATAATTCAAGTAAAGCAGTTGGAGGACAAAGAAGAGGAGGAGCCCAGGATCAGGATCGAGGAACGGTGGACGGTCTCCATCATTATTGTAAGTTGATTTATCTTGAGATTAATAAAAGAATGCTTTTCCCGTCCCAATGCACGAGTAATATATATTTTATTTGATTTATGCCTAATCTCTAACCCTTAAGTAGAAAAATAGCATGCATGTGTAGTGTTTTGTCTTGATTGCAGGATTGTCTTTGGAAGGAGCAGTGAGAGCAAGCGGATAAATTGCAACAGAGGATCTACATCAAACATCGATAGAAAAAGGTTAGTAGGTCTTTTCCATGCTTGTGTGTGAAAAAGGGGTTTGAGTATTGGGGTGATAGGTTAAAAGTGTTTTCTTTGAGGTCATGATCTACGTAGAAGTTCAACCCTAGCTTGTTAGTTTGTAGGGTATTATTTCCCAACAACAATCATCAGAGTTTTGTTCCTTTTTCTGATGGGGACACTTAGATGCAAAATGACCTATCTTACCACAATTAAAACATTTGAAGGGAATCTTTCCTTGATATTTTCTTGATCGTTTCTTCAACCGTCTCACAAATTTTACCTCAATATCATCTAAATCTGAATCAGTATTCTTGTCTTCTTTAAAAGATGCTTCTCTAGTAATGGATTTATCTTTGTTGATTCTCATTTCATATGCAGTTAAAGTTCCTAGGAGTTGATCAATGGAAAGCGTTTTAAGATCATTTAGGTCTTCTATTGCAGAGACTTTTGGATTAAATTTACCAAGCAAAGATCTTAAAATCTCCTGAACTAAAATTGATTCTTCAATCTTCTCACAAAGACCCTTCATGGCATTCACAAGTTCTTCAACTCTTAAAAAATACTTTCTATCTGTTTCATCTTCAGTCATCTTTAGTTGTTCAACATTCAACCTAAATGTTTGAAGTTTGGCATCTTTTAGTTTCTCATTTCCTTCATAGTTGCTAATAGGTTTATCCCACATTTCTTTGGTAGTTTGAAGATGTATCACCTTTAAAAACTTGGCTTCTGTAAGTCCATTCAAGATAACATTAATTTCCTTAGTAGTAAAGATAAATTCTAACTTATCATCCTTGGAAGCCATCACAACAGTCTTTGTATATCTAGTATCTACTACATCCCAAACATCAACACCTAAGGCCATTAGCTAAGTTCTCATTCTAACCTTCCAAAACGTAAAAAAAATTCCATCAAACAGAGGAGGCTTAATGGCTAAAGTCTCTTCATGACTTGTCATGTTTAAGCTTATGGATCTACCTTAAAATAAAAGGAACCCGCTCTCATACCAATTGTTGAAATTACTAAGACAACTGAGAGGGGGGGTGAATCAGTTGTTATTGTGCTTACACAATTTTAAGTCTATTAAACAATTCTTTATCTTTCTTCAAGTGATCATCAATATTATACAACATATGGAAAACATAAATAATGAGCACCAGTCACACATAAGATATACACAGAGATAGATTTTCACGAGGAAATCCATAAAGGGAGAAAACCTCTTCTTCTTCGAAATGATAGGCAGTCTTTTAAGTTATGTACATAATCTATGTTTGAGCACCAACTCAAGGTGAGGCTACTACCTCTATTTTACAAGCTCTAACTTATTGAGAGCTACAACTCTTTAGTTTCTCTAGCACCAACTAGAAGGAAGCAACAAATTCCTAAGTGTTCCATCACCAACTTCCAATCACACAGGCACCAACCTGTATAAAAGAGAACAATAGTTCTCCCTTGCACCACCCTACCACCCTGGCTTATCTGGCTACAACCAGATGGAAGCTACAACTCCCTGTGTTCAAGCACCCACTTGAACCTCTAAGGACAATAGTCCTCCCTAGCACCTCCCTACCACCCTGATTATAAATAAATGATTGAATAACCAACAACACAGATAAATCGATTCTTACCACTTATTCTCTGTTCTTTAAATCTGGTCTGCTTCTAACTATTCTGCAATTCTTCTCTACTACACTATTCTTCTTCTCTATTCTTATTTGGCTTGACTTGTTGTCTCTGTCTATCTGTTATTTCTCAGTCCTTCTCATGCTCTTTGATATGTGCACATTCTTCTCTCTTCACATTTTCTCTTTTGTTCAGTTTCTGTTCCTTATCTCTGATCTTTCTTCACACTGTGGATGTTGTAGTTTTACCTTTCTATAGTTCAAATCATTTTTCATTCAGAATAGCCAACCACGCACAGTCACTACATGTTTATTTTATCCACTCCAACCCCTTCAGTTACCCCTCGAATCTCCAAGAAAACGTTTCATCAACTGAATCACTAATCGTCCAAGAATCATGATTCAATTTCTCTAACTGAATTGTAGTTGATCGATTACCTATGAGGTGAAACAGTAACCCTTCGATCAAGTTTCCATTTAACCAGCACTGTTGGATTAAATCCACAGGATTTCGCATTTAGCTCATATGCCCACTAGCTGTGACCGAGCACTAAACAAAATTTGAATTTTGTGAATTTGCATCTTGGCATTCCTGTGATGAAGGATCTCGACTCTCCAAGTCACGATTGTCGAGACTCTGATATGGAGCTTAGCTCCACTAGTTTCTTCCCCTCACGTGACCACTGACAGTGACCACAAGTTGTGCCAAAAGGTTATTCATATTTCGTGAACTTATAAACTTCATCAATCCTGATCAACGGTCGAGATCTCTAATGATCCGACGGTCCATATCTCATCGTGATCTCACACATCATGATTCCTTTGATGTAGGTTCTCGATACTCCAAGTCACAATCGCCGAGACTCCGAGATGGAGCTTAACACCGCTAGCTTCTTCCTCCATCTTCCGCAGATGTAACCACTGGTTATGACCACAGCCTTATTTAAAAATGCATTTCACACTTTCATGTCTTGGGTATTCTGTGATGAGTCCTCTCGACTTTCCATGTTACGAACTTCGAAATAGAGCTTGGCTTCTCTATCTCTTCTCTCTAGCTCTCAACGATGCGACCACATGATATGACCACTCGCCAATCAAATGAACACTTCACTCCTTTGTTGTTCCATTCAGGGAAATGATGATCTTTCACCATGTGTCCTATGGAACCAACGATCCAGATATTATCGCGATTTCACCACGTGTCCTTATTGAATCAACGGTCCAGATATTATCATGATTTCACAACTTCATGGGCCTTCATCATGCCTGGGGCCTTCTTCATGTTTGATCAATGGTCCACAATCTCGATGATTCGACAGTCCATATCTTTTCGTGATCTCTCATATCACGAGTTCCCACACCATGCTCTGTTTACTCCTCCAATGTGCAAGTCAATAAAATTCCAATCACTTGCCATGTGTCCTATGACTCCAACAATCAGGATTGTTATCGTGATTTTTCATATCATGAGTTTGAACCTCTTTCCTTTGGATTTGCTGATCTGCAAAACTCTAAAATGAAACCTTTGTCATGCTTTGATTGTTTTCCTCCTTCTAATATTACACTACTGATCTTCCCATTATCACTATGCTACTGATCATGTTGATATTCATCGTCAATGACAAACATGCATACTCTTCCTCTGTCTAAAAACATGCCAACAATATCCCTCTTTTGCATTGATGGAAACCCCTTAAAAAACATGCAACTATACCACTGTAGCATCCTTGAAATTACCACCACTGTAGCATCCTTTAAATTTACCACACTTTCTCCCCCTTTGACATCACTGTCAAATAATAAACACGCTCCCCCTGAGCTGTTGCAGTACATACTCCCCTTATCAACTATGACCAAGTTAGAAATACAATAGATATTCAATAAGTACTCCCCCTGATCAGGTTAATAGATTAGGCGAAAGAAGTTATAACCCCCAACTTTTGATGAAGATATCCAAAAGGGGTCGCTACTAATGGTTTAGTAAATATATCAATTATCTGTTCGGTGGAAGGAATATAATTCACTTGAACAATTCTGTTTGTAACTTGTTCTCTGAGAAAGTGGTATTTTATTGGTATGTGCTTAGATTTTGAATGAAATACAAGATTCTTAGAGAGACTGATGGCACTAGTGTTATCACAATGAAGTGGAATGGGATCAGTGTAAGTTACCTTCAAATCTGCAAGAGTTTGTATCATCCATAAAATTTGTGTGCAACAAGTAGCAGCAGCAATGTATTCTACCTCTAAAGTGGATAATGAAATGGATCCTTGCTTTTTACTAAGCCATTCTACTAATGAGTCACCCAGAAAGAATGCTCCTCCACTGGTGCTTTTTCTCTCATCAACACAGTTTTCCCAATCGGCATCTGAATAAGTAGTTAACTGAAAGTTTTGTTTTCTGGGATACCACAAACCCTAATTCATTGTGCCTTTCAAGTACTTGAATATCCTTGTTACTGCTACTAGATGACCTTGTTTAGGAGCATGACCTTGTTTACTAGCGACCTACCATTCCAGTAGCTTGCATTATAGCAAGATGGGAAGCTATGATGTACAAAAGACTGCCTATCATAGAGTGATATGTCCTTTGATCAACATCCAGTGAAATATTATCTTTACTGAGATTGCAACCAACCACCATAGGTGTGATAATAGAAGAGGAATCCTCCATCTGAAATTTCTTCAACATCTCTTTCAAATATTTTTCTTGAGAGATAAATATTCCTGCAGAACTCTGATTTACTTGTAAACCAAGAAAATATGACAGTTCTCCTATCATGGACATCTCAAACTCTGTTT
>SNQJ01S0119989.1:34074-54842 GCA_010110895.2 Picea sitchensis
GATTGATCTTATTGCATTTTCCTGAGCAATTGATAGTTCCTCCATCTGCAATCATTACTTGAAACTCTGGCGCTAGATATACAAAGCAATTGAGATCTTTGGCTAATTTATAGTGAATGAAATTATGAGTACTACCAGAATCAGTTAGGACTATTACCATTTTATTTTTGATGTATCCTTCGATCTTGAGGGTTTGAGGAGTGCTAATTCTAGCCAATGCATTACACAATATTGTGGGAGTCAACTCTTCAGATGAAATTGCTTCTATGTTTTCATCTTGAGATGGTTCTTTTTCTTCCTCTTCTTCCTCTTCACAATCTATGTAGAATAATTTCTTCTCACCACACTTATCTCCCTTATTGTACTTGCTATCACAGTTAAAGCATAAACCTTTTGTTTTTCTTTCATCCAATTTTTGAGGTGTCAACCTTGTAGGTTGATGTGTTTTAGAAGGAGCATTATTCTCTCTATATATGTTGGGATTGGTCTTTCTAGTATCCATAGCCATATTTTTACTTTCAACATTTCTTTCCACGTTAAATGCATTCTCCAATGATTTGGGTTCCCAAAGGCGAACATCATGTTGAATGTTATGCTTTAAAGTTCCTATGAATACATCAATCAAGTGCCCGTCTAGAATATCTGTTACCTTTATATTCAATCTTTGGAAGTTCTCAATGTGATCTGTAACTGAACCCTTTTGCTTGAGATTTATCAATTGGCTAAAGAAGGTATTGCTCCTTGTATCCTCATAGTGTGATATCATTTATTCCGTGAAAATTGTCGAAGTGACAAGTGATTTGCGAGAACAAATCCATTGATACCATAAAAATTGATTGAATTCTAAATACAAAGAAGCAATTCGTACCTTTTGTGTATGTGGAACATTATGTAGATCAAAACATTGCTCCATATGAAGTATCCATGTGATTGGGTCCTTGCCATCAAACTTCCTCATATCGATCTTAGGAGCGTGGTTGGTCTTCAACCCAAAGTTGGAATTTCTCCATTCTTTATTCACCTTCCTTGTGTCCTCATCATGAATTTCATGGGATGCTTTTTCACTTTCAAGTGTCCTCTCTATTATGAAAATTTTCAATCCTTCCATGATCTCCCCTTTTAAACCCTCCATCATCTCTTGTTGTTCATCTTTTGTTACTGTCTTATTTTGTAAATCATTTGTGTCCCTACGCATTTCTTCACCTCCATCAAGAGTCCATGTAGGATTATATGGAGGCTTATTTGGTGTAGAAGTTCCCTTTTTGGGTGGCATGTTGTCCAAGTATCACTATTGAACCTTGATTTTGAGTTGGTTCTGCTAGACAATATTTCTTTTGTTGTATCTCCAAAGTTTCGACTCTTCTAGGTATGAAAATTCATTTTTTGTAGTTCTATGATATTTCTTCTCTGCAATTCCATAGGTCTGATCAAAATTGGATGTGCCAAGTGGAATTAATGGTAACTTCCCCACAACTTGCTGATTTTTTTCCTTTTCGGGAGATGTCACTTGTATAGTGTGCCCCGCAGAAAATAATTGATATAAAATTCTAAAACTCATACCAGAAATACTAAAGAGTGTCCACTATCCAATGCAACCAGTCTCACTCAATTTGGATACTCTAGGAATAAGTTATGATTGTTTTACTTGGAACAACTTCTTGAGACTAGTCAATAGGACTAGTCAGATACCCTATCTTCTACAGGGTGTATCTACAAATGTAAGATGAACCAGAAGCTTAAATTTTTACAACCGATAACTTGCTCATTTTTGTGAATATCCTCTGGATTTTAGGGTCTGAAACAGTACAGAATTTTTTTTATAGAGAAAACTATGCAATGACTTAGTTCAGAATGATTCCAGAACCCTATATTTCATAGGTTGTATCTTAGAAATTATAAGGCTTCACGAGGTGAAATTTTAACCCAACGTACCTTGATCCATCTACTAAATATCCTCCAAGCAGTTCCTTCTGAAACATTATAGAAAACAAGTTATAGAGAAAATTCCAAGGTGTCTTAGATGTAGCAGCGAAACCCCAAGACCTTGAGCTTTGATGCCATATGTTAAGAACCAAATATCAATATAGCATACAAAAACATCAGAATAAGTACTCAATGCCTTGAAAAAGAGATAAATTCAGATAATAATCCTCTTCGAGGAGGAAACCTCCTTATGCCTATGTAAATGTACAATTCCAAGATGATTCCAAATGAAAATGTTTCATTGGTATATATAGGAGACTAGGAGGTATAATTACAACTAATGGAATAAAGCTGACATAAATAAAATAACATTACTAATGTAATATGCCCCAATTAAGGGGTAATGATCTAATATTAGGGATTAACATTGGTAGCAATTGTGTCACCTTTGAACAGAGAAAAAAGTTATTGAGTCCTTGCGTGATCATAATTTTGGGTTTAGCATGGACTTAGGAAGATGATCTAGTTATAGAGTTTTCTCTACCGACTGGTTACTCTTCCAAACCCTATAGAGAACATTATTGATGCCTATTGCATATAATAGTCACATCATTGAGTCTATGCTGCCAGAGTCCACCATATGTCTCATGCTCTTGTTCAAAGGAAGTTTATCAAACTATGTCGTCCAATCCTTAGAAATATTGACTTTGCATGTTGGCCATACCCTTAGTTTGTCTCAGAATCACATGATACTATGGTCTTATCATGCACCCTGGCTCTACTTTCATCATTGGTAGGTCACCTTGAACCCAACAATCGACACTTCATCATTGGTCATTGACTGGGTGGTTTCCCTTGTGTTCGAGGGAAAGACATATATTCACACGTTGGGATTTGTGCAGTGTCTTGGTTTCCATTATCCTTATTGGTGGTTTCCTCACCCTTGTCAGTATTTTTCATCATTGGCTTCTATTCAGAGGGTCTTTTTCATGTACCTCTTTCATTTGGCACACGTAAAAGACGCACAGGGTCGTTGGTTCATGAACATGTTCTTCGTCCAATCTCCACCAAATCATGAAGCTCTTGCTTTGTTCCTCATGCTGACTGATGAGAGATTCCTTAATGCTCTCCTTTCAATGGGTCTCTTTCCATCGACTTTAGCTCATTTATTCTGGATATGGGACCTAGAGTTTCATGAGTGCCTTGAGGCGTGCATTCATTAGTGGTAGGCTCTATTTCCATTGACAGATGGGAATACATCAATGTCTCATGATCAATGGATTTCGCAAGTGTTTGACACCAACTCCTTTATTCTCACTTGTAAAAATGTACTCAGTGCCTTGATACCTACTTTCATTATTGGTAGGTTGTCCTGCATTTGTTAACGGTATACCTCAATGACCAGTAATCAAACGATGTCTCATCATGTTCGACCTCAACTCCTTTTTTCACATGATGTAGACTTGCACCTTGGCGAATTGTGTAGAAGACTTGAAGACATCACTATGTGGCCGCAACTTTCCTGAGTTGTTGCTTCACTTTCATTGGACCAACACCTATTCGACTTTAGTAATCATGAGAGACCAGATTGTACTCCTTGGTATACAGATATCTTCAGAATGATTTTGAGATTGGTTTCACTGGGCCTTGTTCATGACTATGACATCTTTTGGCATGCAACTGCATTTGTATTTCCCTATTCATGGACATGAACACTTGTTTGGTATATTTTCCACATGGATATGCATTGTATTCTTGGCAACCATGTATGCAAATTCAGTACATAATGTAATAATCAATTGAGTTCTTCCAACTCGTTCTCTACCACTCCACTTCTGGGTTATTTATAATGTATTTCAGCCATCGCAGATACTCCTCTGATCTCACACATTAGGGGGCATCTGTTATAGCAAGATTTTCTTCACCATTGTTATCTTGCACAGAGGTCCTTTTTCCATTTCCCTATGCAGACTTGTCATCCCTTTTTGATGAATCTAGAGCCAAAAATATCCATTTTCCCACATATATGCTCCCTATCATCTATGTAAGATGTGTATATGCTGGCTACTCCACTATAGCCCATGTACATCGATATTTGTGCCAGAAAATACAAAAATGAGGTCGGGTTTCCATGTCACGATAGAAGATCTATGATCCTTGGCCTTTGACATACTGGAAACGTTTTGACTCATCCCTTCAATTGCATTATGAAGGCTATAAAAGAAAAATTTTGAGCTATGGAAAAAAAAGGAGAAAACATTCAACTTTGAGAGCAAAGTTATTCTGGAGAAATTACTTCATATTGAGTCTGCATCCCTTTGTCCCTCAAGTTTGAACACATTGTTCAACCCCAAAGCTCTTTACCTATTGTTGAGAGAACCTCATTGACTCTCTCTTATGAGCTTGCCTTTGGTGGAGGATTGAAGTGGTGGAGGCCCAGTTGGAAGGAAATTGGTTTCTTGGTTTCAAACCGTGTCGACACGAAAGTCTGTAATGTTTTCACTTCTATTGATCAATTATTAATAGAAATACTCCTTTCTTGTCCTATTGGTATCGTGCAAATATTTGATTATTATCCATGGGAATGTTTGTAATGTTTGTTAATGGATTATGTTATCTGATGTTCTAATGCCTTCTATATTATCACTATATACTTTCTCTATTTGTTTGTTAAGAACTTGTTGTAGGTATAAAGCTTTGGGTCGAAGTGCTCAATGGTGGAATATCATCAAACGTTGGATCGAGGTAGGCCTATTTCTTATCTTGCACATTAGTTCATATAGAATATGTTGGAATCAAGTTGATTTCTACAATCATACCTGTCTATTGTGGTTTACCCTTGGCCATAGATAGTTTTTCCCTCGTAACACTAGTCAAATTGATGGTAACTAGGAGTTAATCATGGGTATAGTTATTTCATTAAGAAAATAATTAAAATAAATAAGTTGCAACAAGAAGTTGTGAGTTTGGTAATTATGGTAAAGTAGTTGTGATGAGAAGATTGAATAGTCAAAGTGGTTGACCAACAAATAAATTAAATAATAAATTGGTTGCAACAAGAAGTTAGTTAAGGGAAAATGATCTGGGATCTTTTCATTGAGTGACTTATAAAGAATTGCATTAAATGAGCATAAATTAAAGTGCACCATTAAAGAAGGAAAATATAAAAAATGAAGAGACATGAGCATCAAATATAATGAAGTTCGTCCCTGGTGGACTATGTCTCTGGGTCTTTCTCTCAAATGGGTAGTCTCTTTCATTAACTCAGCAAAATAATTTGGCAAAATACATAAGTATACCTCATTCTGAAATCAAGCTGCAAAAATAATACTTAGATCAGAAAATGGACAACACCATTGAATTTGTGGCATCAAATTACCAAAAAATGACAGTCTCCACGCCTCGATCTGACGCTGGCACTCCCAGACCCAAGAAAATTTTTGTCTCGGTTTGAGTTCTCTCTACAACCTGCATTAATGACTGGACTGCATAATTTTCCATGCCCAAATGGTTGTACCGTACATGCACCTTCTTCCTGGTGGTTGGGTGGATGCAACATTTAATATTTTTTTCTGGCATTGGTTACAATGTGTGGCCCATGGCCTGTTGGTTAGGGTGGATGTTTTAAGGCGCATGTGGGGGAGGAGGTCTCGGGGTTAAACCCACGGTCCTCCCCCTTTTGCTATTTGTATTATTACAACATATATATTTACATATATTTGGTTATGCTAGTTTAGCAGTGGCTCTATATCCATAACCAAACAATTAACTATGGATAAGTTTGGCATGGTCCTCCAGATTTGGCAGACCCAACAAACTAATTTTTTTTCAATTTTTTTCTTACGGGCTGTCATTGAGCATTTCTCGCCTGGCACGTGGAAGGCTTTGATTGGGCCATGTGGCAATATCTCACTGGTCCACATTTCCCCCTGCCATGTCAGTATGCCAGGTCAGCGTACAAATTATACGTACTTCCACGTGGCACATTATGATTGGTCCATGGATCGACTCAAAAATGCCAAAACTAGGTGACACGTAGCAGCCTCTAGTGTTTCCATGTCACCATGTTGACGTCAACATACCACATGTCTCCTTCTTTCTCCTACCACATCTGTTTTATAGATGTTGACGTCATCCGTACAAATGTTGAAGTCAACATTATGGATGCTAATGTCAGTAGTATGAATGTTGACTCATCCCCTATTGACTGGGCTTGGTTGACCAAAATTTGACTGCAAATATATTTCAATACGTAACTTCATTTGATGAGATGTTTGTACCATTATAAATATTGTGACTCACTCTTTGTGATCGAGCCATTTTCACTAAGATTTGGGAACTTTGAATTTTTTCCATTTCTTTGTCTGCTGAAGCCATTATGAGCATCTTGAGTTGCCTATGTGAGGTTTGAGTTTGGATCATGCATTCCAACTGAGAGATTGTTGGACCACCAAAATATTTCATCAATCAACAGGCAAGTGAGGGAATATTCCCCTCACTTTGTCCTTTTCTATCTACTTTTCCTTTCTTGGATGTGTGCCCTTTAATAGTACTCGAATATAATCAACATCACCCCTATGTGAAGTGATCATTCTCCTGTCTAGGATGATATATTCCTATAACTCATACAAGTACTTAGGTGCAAACTCATCAACTAAAGGTATTGAAACTTCCTCATCTTGATCCATGATCATGGGAGGCTAAAAAAGTTTCAAGTTATCAACGTTCGCAACTGAATAAATATGCATATAAGGTGGAATATCCAAACGAAACTATTTGGTACCAATTTTCTCCAAGATAGTGAAGGGTCCATAATGAATGGGCTTGATTTTATTCCCTTCACCCTTCAATATCTCCTTGTTTATGTGAATCCATACCCAATCTCCAACCTGGAACTGATGATCAACCCTGTTCTTGTCATGCCGAGCTTTATATTATGCTTGAATTTTCTCCAACTATTCCCTGACTTCCTGGTGTATCTATTGGATCCTCTGGATGAAATTGCGGGCTCTATCCTCTGTTCATTCTTCATTCACATCAACATCTCTCCCATACATCAAGTCCAAAGGAACCTTTGGTAGGTACCCAAACAATGTCTCAAAAGGTAAACTCTGAGTGGATGAATTTAAAGCTCGGTTGTGAGCATGTTGTACATAGACTATCTGTTCATCCCATAACTTGGGATGCTTGATGCAGTAGCCTTGAAGTAAAAGTACCATTGTTGGGTTTACCACCTATGTTTGTCTATCAATCTTTGGATGGAAAGCAAAGATCCTCTTCAATTTGGTGTCCATCATCCTCCACAAGATAGTCCAAAATTCCCCAAGGAATCAAGTATCTCGATCCGGGACAATGGATGTGGGTAACCCAAAGTGAACCCAAGCATATTGAAAGAAGAGATTAGTAGTCTTCTCAGCAGTGATCTACTTTTTACATGGTGTTGTCACAAGAGTTGGTTCTAGGCTGTAATAGAGCCAAGACTTAGCACATTTTAAATGAAATAAATTTTGTCACTCGAACTTGACTTGGGTTACATGCAAGTAAATTCTGAGATAACCTCGAACCACTTTTGATTGGAAATTACCCCTTCCAACCCGAGACAAATCTCTTGAAATATGTCACAATAGGATATTCAATAAGCTTAATAGTGGGAAGATCCGTGGGTAACATAAATTTTTGGGTTTTTAGGGTTGGACCAGGAGGTAGTCCATTGGGAATGGAGTCAATTGATCAAGAAAATAATAAGAGTGCTTCGGCAATGGAAATCCATGAAATAGAGGTGAGGTAGAAGTTGATTATAGAGAGAAGGATTTATAAAAGTATGGCAGCATAATAGAGAGAAAACATATCAAAATGCAAGGAGCACTTAGCAATGAGTGAATTCCAAGCATAAATCAATGGAAAGAGATGGTTGGGATAGAGAATCTATCCAAGGATGAATTCTGAAACTTCATATCTCTACAAGAAACAACCTATAACATGTTCTACAACAGAGCATCTAACAAACGGATGAATTCCATTACAAACATAGTCACAAATCGGGAAGAAAATGGAAATAAAACCAAGTGAAATGATGCGAGAACGAAGCAATAAGACATTATCTGCAAACAAAATCACAAGAATCTCTGTCGTAGATTGAAAATGACTCTGCACTCTTATATTAAACATGAAAGAAAAAGATTACAGTCCCAGGAGTACTACTCCCCCCCTCCTTTTTCTTTTACAAATATGCCTCATATATGTATTGAGGTCAAAATTCTCTCTAATCTAAAAGATAACAACAGTTACAACCAATTCTTGAAACTTTATGCCATAGAAAATGGGCCAAAATGCTGAAAACTAGGGTTGCAGTTATGGCTCTGTATCTCTCGAATCGCGAAAACTGTGTATAAAATGAAAGAGGCTTTTTTGCATCTATTTATTCTAAGAAGAAACCTCTCTCAGTTCCCTGAGACCCCTTTTCATTTTCCTCAAATCTGCATTTAACAAACATCTGTCAAAACAGGAAAATATGAAATCCAAATATTAGGGCTCGGAGATGGATTCGATTCTCCCAAACTGTGACACTTGTAGGAACACTGAAAGAGGCTAAAGATATTTGATGTTTTAGGAACAAAATTCTCCAACCGTTTCTTAAAGTTATACTCCAGTAGCTCAGAATTCTCATTTGAAAACAATGACTCAACGCAGTAAAAAACACCACATTTCTGAAAACGAACCTCATATTGTGGGGGAATTTTGACTGCCTTACCAAGATCAAAATGAAATTCTGAAGACACCAATGGTCATCTTAGGTCCTTTATATGTCGATCAACTATTCGAACGTGAAACACGGCCTCTCCACGGTCGAGAAAATTGTGTTTTTCAAAAGTCGTTTTGCATATGACTAGAGTCCCGATTTCGGGTTTTTGGGATTCGGGGAAACGAAGTAGTGGTTATTAAAATATCCACGTCAGCCAAATCCCCAATGGAAAAATCCCCAAAATAAATTTTGTCTTTTACATTGCACTCTTTCGAGGCTTCAAGTTTTGGGTATGATGTCCTCAAGAGTTATGACATGCAAGGAATCCCGAATCGCAAAATCGTGATGGGATTAATTAGATGATAATCATTTGTTTTAATCTCTTAATTAATCACAATTAGCAATTAATTTTTAACCTTTTGTGGATTTAAGTGTCGGGACTTCAATAATACTTGACACGAGAAATCCTGAATCGTGAAATTGCGATGAGACTTATTAATGTTAATCTTTCTTAATCTTTATTTGACACGACTTATCCTTTAATACTTTAGTGAATTCGGGGATCGGGGTTGTAGTTATTAAAATATCTACGTCAGCCAAATCCTCGATGGCTAAAAACCTGTACTCGTGAGCTTTTTCTCCATGTGTCTTAATTCTCGGTGTATGTGTTCATTCCACTACCAATGCTTCCATTCATTCTCCTCATGACTCAACACTCGAACATATGATACATTTCTTTGATTCTCACGTGAACCTTGTCTTTGGATTTTTTGTGAGTTGTCTTGTGACTTTTATACTGTTGTTGCATTTGGGGCTGATTTTGGTGTTATTTGACTGAAGGTGACAGGTAGAGAACATTCAATGATGCATGTGACAGACATATGGTCATTTTCTCATATCTACACTTTCGGTAGTTAAACACTATAAATGTTTTATCTCCTAAGTTACCAAAAGACAAAATTTCAATATTGTTACAACAGAGGCTCCATCTAGGAATGGATCTTTCCTCCAAAGTGACAAGAAGAGTAGACCAAGTGCCTTCATCCATTGGGCGACCTGAAATCATCCTTATCAAACTCTGAACTCTGTCGCTTTACTTGCACCTTTCTGAAACAAAAAACCGCTTATGCATTCATTGGGCTATGGAGTCATAATGTCTTAAATCAAAACCACACAGGATGCCAAATTGAATTGGAAATGTACTTAAAACCATTGTTGTACTCTAATTCTCAAAGTCAATCTTATTTATATACACCACCTACTCTAATCGATATCACTAATTTTTTTCAAGTATAGGAAAACTTCCAAATCAACCAAGCGAGTATCCGAATAACAAACTTAATTATACTTCCATCTTTGAACAAAATGATGACAGGAGCATCTACAAATTTCAAAACATGCCCTGGGAGCAGGTACTTATACTTTTGAAATTCAGACTTCAAGAAGTTGGAAATAACAAATTCAGTCCGCCATTTTGACTCCATATAAAATTCTACTGGATCATAGAAGGGAAGAGATATACCACTTTCACAATTAATCCATACTTCCTCCTATTGGGCAAGCTGTCTGAAATGTTTTTGCGCACTTTTTCCACTGCTGATTTTTTCTTCCACTGGTGCAAAAATGTCACATTGAAACTTACTGGTCTGTTTCTCAATGGTTGCTAAACAAGGAAGAGAGATCAATTGTTTCAGTAACCCCTCCTTATGTCCTTCATCTGTTGTCCAAAGATCTTCTTGGTAGCTGTCATACATAGGCTAATCTCTTTCATGATAAGGTTGATTTATTTCCTGTTGAACCAAAGTTTCTTGCTGCTCATCATCTTTAGAAACACTTTCATCACATTCATCAAACAAAAGAGAACTTGCATAAATTTTCATGTGTGATGAAAAATAAATCTGCTCATCTTGTTCTTCTCGATATTCATCATAAACAGGTTCAACAGATAACTTAGGGGTGTCATCAGTCAGAAAAATGCTAGGAATATCAACTGTGAAGCTATCTATCTCAAATCCACACTCCTCCAAATCATAGTCTAAAGCATATTCAAACAACAAACATTATTCAAGATTATTAAACATGACAACCCTATCTTCTTCATGAAACCAAACAGTGTCTACAAGATGATCCTCTGGCTAGAAATCATCATCATAAATTGGTTTACTAACTTCCTCTAAACTTCCATGGCTGACATGATTTAAACTTAGATTTTCATTTTCAGTAATAGAATAAGTTTCACTCACATGTTCAGGACTATGTGAATGTTGCAGATATGTGTAAGCAGGGGTTGCAACATGACTTTTCAGAAGCAAATATATCTCTTCTTTTGTTAAAGGAGGAGGTGGTCTATGCAATTTCAGGATCAGGCAACTATTGTTTTCTTTCTCTTCTGCATGTTGACCATGATGCTGAATATCTTCTTCTTGAATGTGATCACAAGAGCTATCATATCCTTCTTTTTTATCAGCCAACTCTTCTTCATACTAATTATCTTCATCGACTTGAGCAATTTCTGATATTCCTTCCTCCTCTTCAAGAAGATGCATTTGATTTGTTTGTCCTATCAATTTATATTACAACAATCTTCATAAAGTATTTCAGCTGAATAGATTCATTTACAATGTTGATGAAAAAGTATGTGAAAATATTTCAATGAAGGAATACTTGAATGAGGTAAAGATTTATACCAGAGTCTAGCATCTCTTTCCAACGAAAACATAAACAATTTCGTGAGGACATCTTCATGATGTATATTTAATTCATCCATGAGCTTGTTGAATTCAAACAAGTGTTGGGTGGGATTGTCATCCGCATATTATCCAAATTTAGGAAGGACATCTTCCCAAACTTTAATGTCTGGAATAGTGTTTGGAAAACCATAAATATTTGTAAAGTCTAAAGGAGCAAACCTTGCAGCAATCCGAGTGGTCAACGTATCCGACGTTTTGAGACTAATGGAGTCACCAGTGAATCATGTAGATTCTTTGAACCAAGGATTCGCCAGGTGAATGATCACAGCCAATTGAATGCCTATCCCTTGTTCCCCATCAAGAAATAGATCCGAACTTTTTTTCGTATCCCAGGGAAGATAACTTCTTTCCTCCATCCCCAAAAATGGTGCCAGAAAATGTTGTCGCAAGAGTTGGTTCTAGGCTGTAATAGAGCCAAGCCTTAGCACATTTTAAATGAAATAAATTTTTTCACTCGGACTTGACTTGCGTTGCATGCAAGTAAATTCTAAGATAACCTCGAACCACTTTTGATTGGAAACTGCCCCTTCCAACCCGAGACGGATCTCTCGAAAATATGTCACAATAGGATATTCAATAAGCTTAACAGTGGGTTGATCTATGGGTAACAAATTTTTTTGGGTTTTTAGGGTTGGTGGGTTGGACCAGGATGTAGTCCACTGGGAATGGAGTCAAATGATCAAGCAAATAATAAGAGTGTTTCGACGATGGAAATCCATGAAATAGAGGCGAGGTAGACGCTGATTACTAAGAGAAGGATTTATAAAAGTATGGCAGTAGAATAGAGAGAAAACATATCAAAATGAAAAGATAACTTAACAATGAGTGAATTCCAAGCATAAATCAGTGGAAAGAGATGGTTGGGAGAGAGCATCTATCCAAGAATGAATTCTGAAACTTTAGATCTCTACAAGAAACAACCTATAACATGTCCTGAAATAGAGTATATAACAAATGGATGAATTCCATTAAAACATAGTCACAAATTGGGAAGAAAATGGAAATAAAACCAAGTGAAATGATGCAAGACCAAAGCAATAAGACATTCTCTGCAAACAAAATCACAAGAATCTCTGTTGTAGTTTGAAAATGACTCTGCACTCTTATATTAAACATGAAAGAAAAAGATTACAGTCCCAGGAGTACTACTCCCCTCCCTCCTTTTTCTTTTACAAATATGCCTCATATATGTATTGAGGTCGAAATTCTCTCTAATCTAAAATATAACAGCAGTTACAACCAATTCTTGAAACTTTCTGCCATAGAAAATGGGCCAAACTGCTGAAAACTAGGGCTGTCATTATGTCTCTGTATCTCTCGAATCACAACATATGTGTATAAATTGAAAGAGGATTTTGTGCATCTGTTTATTCTAAGAAAAAACCTCTCTCATTTCTTTGAGACCCCTTTTCATTTTCCCCAAATCTGCATTTAACAAACATGTGTCAAAACAGGAAAATATGAAATCTGAAAATTAGGGATCGGAGATGGATTCTATTCTCCCAATATGTGACACATGTAGGAAAAATGAAATATGATAATGATCTGTGATGTGTTAGGCACAAAATCCTCCAACCGTTTCTTAAAATGATAATCCAGTCGCTCAGAATCCTCATTTGAAAACGATGACTCAGCACAGTTAAAAACGCCACATTTCTGAAAACGAACCTCATCTTGCGGGGGAATTTTGACTGCCTTACCAACCTAAAAATTCAATTCTGAATTTTCCACTGGTCAGCTTAGGATATTTATATGTCAATCGACTATTCAAAAGAGAAAAATGACCTCTCCACAACTGAGAAAATTGTGTTTTTCTAAAGCATATTTGCATATGACTGGAGTCCCGATTTCGGGTTTTCGGGATTCGAGGAAACGAAGTAGTTGTTATTAAAATATACACGTCAACCAAATCCACGATGTCCAAATCCACGAAATAGATTTTAGATTTTACATTGCACTCTTTCGGGCCTTCGGGTTTTGGGTATCATGTCCTCAAGAGTTATGACATGCAAGGAATCCCGAATCGCGAAATCGCGATGGGATTAATTAGATGATAATCATTTATTTTAATCTCTTAATTAATCATGATTAGCAATTAATTTTTAACCTTTCATGAATTTAAGTGTTCAGACTTCGATAATACTTGATGCAAGAAATCCTGAATCGCGAAATTGCGATGAGATTTATTAACGTTAATCTTTCTTAATCTTTATTTGACCCGACTTATCCTTTAATAATTTAGTGAATTTGGGATCGGGGCTGTAGTTATTAAAATATCTACGTTGGCCAAATCCTCGATGGCTAATAACCCAGACTCATGAGATTTTTCTCCATGTGTCTTAATGTTCCATGTATGTTGTCGTTCCACTACTAATGCTTCCATTCATTCTCCTTGTGACTCAACACTTAAACATATGGTACATTTCTTTGATTCTCACGTGAATCCTATCTTTGGATTTTTTCATGAGTTGGCTTTGTGACTATTATACTGTTGTGGCATTTGGTGTTGATTTTGAAATTATTTGACTGAATATGATAGGTAGAGAACATTCAGTGATGCGTGTGACACACATGTGGTCTTTTTCTCATATCTACACTTTCGATAGTTAAACACTATAAATATTTTCTCTCCTAAGTTACCGAAAGCCAAAATTTCAATATTGTTACAACAGAGGCTCCATCTAGGGCTGGTGATTTCTTGTAAAGTTCCAAGAATAGTAATCGTGTGCCTTCATCCATTGGGCGACCTGAAATCATCCTTATCATACTCTGAACTCTGTTGCTTTACTTGCACCTTTCCGAAAACAAAAAACCGCTTATGCATTCATTGGGCTATGGAGTCATAATGTCTTAAATCAAAACCATACAGGATGCCAAAATGAACTGAAAATGTACTGAAAACCACTGTTGTACTCTAATGATCAAATTCAATCTTATTTATATACACCACCTAATCTAATTGATATCACTATTTTTTTCAAGTATAGGAAAACTTCCAAATGAAATAAGCAAGTATCTGACTAACAAACTTAATTATACTTCCATATTTGAGAAAAAGGATGACAGGAGTAGCTACAAATTTCAAAACATGCCCTGGGAGCAGGTACTTATAGTTTTGAAATTTAGACTTCAAGAAGTTGGAAATAACAAATTCAGTCCTCCATTTTGACTCCATACAAAATGCTACTAGATCGTAGAAGGGAATAGATATACCACTTTTGCAATTAATCCATACTTCCTCCTGTTGGGCAAGCTGTCTGAAATATTTTTCACTTTGTATCTCATTGAAACTTACTGGTATGTTTGTCAATGGTTGCTAAACAAGGAGGAGAGATCAATTGTTTCAGTAACCCCTCCTTATGTCCTTCATCTACTGTCCAAATATCTTCTTGGTAGCTATCATACATAGGCTGATCTCTTTCATTATGTTGTTGATTGCTTTCCTATTGAACCAAAGTTTCTTGTTGCTCATCATCTTCAGAAACACTTTCATCACATTCATCAAACAAAGGAGGACTGCCATAAATTTTCGTGTGTGATGAAAAATAAATCTACTCTTCTTGTTCTTCTAGATATTAATCATAAATAGGTTCAACAGATAACTCAAGGGTGTCATCAGTTAAACAAATGATAGGAATATCAACTGTGAAGCTATCTATCTCAGATCCACACTCCTCCAAATCATAGTCTAAAGCATCTTCGAACAAAAAACGTTCTTCAAGGTTATTAAACATGACAACCCTATCTTCTTCATGAAACAAAATAGTGTCTACAAGATGATCCTCTAGCCGGAAATCATCATCATAAATTGGTTTACTAACTCCCTCTAAAATTCCATGGCTGACATGATTTAAACTTAGATTTTCATGTTTAGTAATAGAAGAAGTTTCACTCACATCTATAGGATTGTGTGAATGTTGCAGATCTATGTAAGTAGGGGTTGCAACATGACTGTTTGGGAGAAGATCTATCTCTTCTTCTGTTAAAGGAGGAGGTGGTCTATGCAATTTCTGGATCAAACAACTATTGTTTTCTTTCTCTTATGCATGTTGACCATGATGTTGAATATCTTGTTCTTGAATGTGATCACAAGAGCTATCATATCCTACTTTTTTATTAGCCAACTCTTCTTTATACTGATTATCTTCATCGACTTGAGAAATTTCTGATATTCCTTCCTCCTCTTCAAGAAGATGTGTTTGATCTATTTGTCTTATGAATTTTTTATTACAACAATCTTCAAAAAGTATTTCAGCTGAATAGATTCTTTTACAATGCTGATGAAAAAGTATGTGAAAATATTTCAATGAAGGAATACTTGAATGAGGTAAAGATTTATACCATAGTCTAGCATCTCTTTCCAACGAAAAGCTAAGCAGTTTTATGACAACATCTTCATGATGTATATTTAATTCATCCATGATCTTGTGGAATTCAAACAAGGGTTGGTAGGGATTGTCGTCCACATATTCTCCAAATTTAGGAAGGACATCTTCCCAAAATTTAATGTCTGGAATAGTGTTTGGAAAACCATAAACATTTGTAAAGTCCAGAGGATCAAACCTTCCAGTAATCCAAGTGCTGAACGAATCTGACATTTTGAGACCAGTGGAGTCACCAGTGAATCATGTAGAGTCTTCGAACCAAGGATTTTCCAGGTGAATGATCACAGCCAATTGAATTCCTATCCCTTGTTCACCATCAAGAAATATATATGAAATTTTTGTCATATCCCAGGGAAGATAACTTGTTTCCTCCATCCCCAACAACGACACCGGAAAATGTTGTCGCAAGAGTTGGTTCTAGGCTATAATAGAGCCAAGACTTCACACATTTTAAATGAAATAAATTTTGTCACTCAGACTTGACTTGGGTTGCATTCAAGTAAATTCCGAGATAACCTCGAACCACTTTTGATTGGAAACTTCCCCTTCCAACCCAAGACAGATCTCTTGAAAATATGTCACAATAGGATATTCAATAAGCTTAACAATGGGCAGATCTGTGGGTAATAGAAGGTTTTGGGTTTTTAGGGCTGGTGGGTTGGACCAGGAGGTAGTCCATTGAGAATGGAATCAAATGATCAAGAAAATAATAAGAGTGTTTCGGCGATGGAAATCCATGAAACATAGGCGAGGTAGAAGTTGATTACAGAGAGAAGGATTTATAAAAGTATGGTAGAAGAATAGAGAGGAAACATATCAAAATGAAAGGAGCACTTAACAATGAGTGAATTCCAAGCATAAATCAGTGGAAAGAGATGGTTGGGATAGAGCATCTATCCAAGGATGAATTCTGAACCTTCAGATCTCTACAAGAAACAACTTATAACATGTCCTGCAATAGAGAATCTAACAAATGGATGAATTCCATTACAAACATAGTCACAAATCGGGAAGAAAATGGAAATAAAACCAAGTGAAATGATGCGAGAATGAAGCAATAAGACATTATCTACAAACAAAATCACAAGAATCTCTATTGTAGATCGAAAATGACTCTGCACTCTTATATTAAACATGAAAGAAAAAGATTACAGTCCCAGGAGTACTACTCCCCCCCCTCCTTTTTCGTTTACAAATATGTCTCATATATGTATTGAGTTCGAAATTCTCTCTAATCTAAAAGATAACAACAGTTACAACCAATTCTTGAAACTTTCTACCATAGAAAATGGGCCAAACTACTAAAAACTAGGACTGTGGTTATGGCTCTGTATCTCTCGAATCGCGATAGCTGTGTATAAACTGAAAGAGGTTTTTGTGAATTTTTTTATTTTTAACAAAAACCTCTCTCAGCTCCCTGAGACCCCTTTTCATTTTCCCCAAATCTGCATTTAACAAACATGTGTCAAAACAGGAAAATATGAAATCCAAAAATTAGGGCTTGGAGATGGATTCGATTCTCCCAATTTGTGACACCTGTAGGAAAACTGAAAGATTCTAATTACCTCTGATGTGGTAGGGAAAAATTCCTCCAACCGTTTCTCAAAATGATACACCAGTTGCTCAAAATCCTCATTTGAAAACGATGACTCAACATAGTAAAAAACATCACATTTCTGAAAACGAACCTCATCTTGCGCAGGACTTTTGACTACCTTACCAAGATCAAAATAAAATTATGAATACACCAATGGTGAGCTTAGGATTTTTATATGTCGATCGACTATTCAAACATGAAAACTGACCTCTCCACGACTGAGAAAATTATGTTTTTCTAAAGCAGTTTTGCATATGAATGGAGTCCCGATTTCGGGTTTTCGAGATTCGGGGAGACGAAGCAGTGGTTATTAAAATATCCACGTCAGCCAAATCCCTGATGGATAAATCCTTGAAATAGATTTTGGATTTTACATTGCACTCTTTCGGGCCTTTGGGTTTTGGGTATCATGTCCTCAAGATTTATGACATGCAAGGAATCCCGAATCGTGAAATCGTGATGGGATTAATTAGATGATAATCATTTGCTTTAATCTCTTAATTTATCACGATTAGAAATTATTTTTTAACCTTTCATGGATTTAAGTGTCGGGACTTCGATAATACTTGACACGAGAAATCCCAAATCGTGAAATTGCGATGAGATTTATTAACGTTAATCTTTCTTAATTTGTATTTGACCCGACTTATCCTTTAATACTTTAGTGAATTCGGGGATCGGGGCTGTAGTTATTAAAATATATACATCGGCCAAATCCCTGACTGCTAAAAAATCGAACTCATGAGCTTTTTCTCCATGTGTCTCAATGCTCAGTGTATGCGATCATTCCACTACCAACCATTCATTCTCCTTGTGACTCAACACTCGAACATATGGTACATTTCTTTGATTCTCACGTGAACCCTATCTTTGGATTTTTCGTGAGTTGGATTGTGACTATTATATTGTTGTAGAATTTGGGGCTAATTTCAATGTTATTTGACTGAAGATGACAGGTAGAGAACATTCATTGATGTGTGTGATAGACAAATGGTTGTTTTCTCATATCTACACTTTCGGTAGTTAAACACTATAATTTTTTTCTCTCCTAAGTTACCGAAAGCCAACATTTCAATATTTTTACAACAGAGGCTCCATATAGGGATGGTGCTTTCCTGCAAAGCACCAAAAATAGTAGACCACGTGCCTTCATCCATTGGGCGACTTGAAATCATCCTTATCAAACTTTGAACTCTGTCAATTTACTTGCACCTTTCCGAAACAAAAAACGGCTTATGCATTCATTGGGCTATGGAGTCATAATGTCTTAAATCAAAACCATACAGGATGCCAAACTGAACTGGAAATGTACTTAAAACCATTGTTGTACTCTAATGCTCAAAGTCAAGCTTATTTATATACACCACCTACTCTAATTGATATCACTATTTTTTTTCAAGTATAGGAAAACTTCCAAATCAACCAAGTGAGTATCCGACTAACAAACTTAATTATACTTCTATCTTTGAGCAAAAGGATGACAAGAGAAACTGCAAATTTCAAAACATGCCCTGGGAGAAGGTACTTATAGTTTTGAAATTCAGACTTCAAGAAGTTGGAAATAACAAATTCAGTCCCCCATTTTGACTCCATATAAAATGCTACTGGATCGTAGAAGGGAAGAGATATACCACTTTCACAATTAATCCATACTTCCTCCTATTGGGCAAGTTGTCTGAAATGTTTTTGCGCACTTTGTCCACTACTGATTTTTTCTTCCACTGGTGCAAAAATGTTGCATTGAAACTTACTGGTCTGTTTCTCAATGGTTGCTAAACAAAGAGGAGAGATCAATTGTTTCAGTAACCCTTCCTTATGTCCTTCATCTGCTGTCCAAAGATCTTCTTGGTAGCTGTCATACACAGGCTGATCTCGTTCACGATGTTGCTGATTGCTTTCCTGTTGAACCAAAGTTTCTTGTTGCTCATCATCTTTAGAAACACTTTCATCATATTCATCAAACAAAGGAGGAATGTCGTAAATTTTCATGTGTGATGAAAAATAAATCTCCTCTTCTTGTTCTTATGGATATTCATCATAAATAGGTTCAACAGATAACTCAGGGGTGTCATCAGTCAGACAAATGCTAGGAATATAAACTGTGAAGCTATCTATCTCAGATCCACACTCCCACAAATCATAGTCTAAAGCATCTTTGAACAAAAAACCTTCTTCAAGGTTATTAAAAATGACAACCCTATATTCTTCATGAAACAAAACGGTGTCTACAAGATGATCCTCTGGCTAGAAATCATCATTATAAATTGGTTTACTAACTTCCTCTAAAATTCCACGGCTGACATGATTTAAACTTAGATTTTCATTTTCAGTAATAGAAGAAGTTTCACTCACATGTTCAGGAATGTGTGAATGTTGCAGATCTGTGTAAGCAGGGGTTGAAACATGACTGTTCAGGAGTAGATCTATCTCTTCTTCTGTTAAAGGAGGAGGTGGTCTATGCAATTTCTAGATCAAGCAACTATTGTTTTTTTTCTCTTCTGCATGTTGACCATGATGTTGAATATATTCTTCTTGAATGTGATCACAAGAGCTATCATATCCTACTTTTCTATCAGCCAACTCTTCTTCATACTAATTATCTTCATCGACTTGAGAAATTTCTGATATTCCTTCCTCCTCTTCAAGAATATGTGTTTGATCTATTTGTCTTATGAATTTTATAATACAACAATCTTCAAAAAGTATTTCAACTGAATAGATTCTTTTACAGTGCTGATGAAAAAGTATGTGAAAATATTTCAATGAAGGAATATTTGAATGAGGTAAATATTTATACCAGAGTCTGGCATCTCTTTCCAACGAAAACATAAACAGCTTCATGATGAAATCTTCATGATGTATATTTAATTCATCCATGAGCTTGTGGAATTCAAACAAGTGTTGGGCGGGATTGTCGTCCGCATATTCTCCAAATTTAGGAAGGACGTCTTCCCAAAATTTAATGTGTGGAATAGTTCTTGGAAAACCATAAACATTTGTAAAGTCTAGAGGAGAAAACCTTACAACAATCTGAGCGGCGAATGAATCTGACATTTCGAGGCCAGTGGAGTCACTAGTGAATCATGTAGTGTCTTCAAACCAAGGAGTCTCCAGGTGAATGATCATAGCCAATTGAATGCCTATCCCTTGTTCACCATCAAGAAATAGATCCGAACATTTTTTTGTATCCCAAGGAAGATAACTTATTTCCTATGTCCCCAAAAATGGTGCCAGAAAATGTTGTCGCAAGAGTTGGTTCTAGGATGTAATAGAGCCAAGCCTTAGCACATTTTAAATGAAATAATTTTTTTCACTCAAACTTGACTTGGGTTGCATGCAAGTAAACTCTATGATAACCTCGAACCACTTTT
>SNQJ01S0119990.1:0-13888 GCA_010110895.2 Picea sitchensis
CGTCCCAATGCATGAGTTATTTATGATTTGTGCAATTTATGCTTAATTTCTAACCCTCAAGTAGAAAAATAGCATGCATGTGTAGTGTTTTGTCTTGATTGCAGGTGAACTTTGGAAGGAGCAGCGCAAGTAAGAGGGCAAAGCGCAACGGAGGATCTACACCAAACATCAATAAAAAGGTTAGTAGTTCCTTTCCATGCATATGTCTTGAAAGAGGGGTTTAAGTTTTGGGTGGTAGGTTAAAAGGTCATTTCTTTAAGGTCAAAATCTGCATGCAAATCAGACCCTAGTTTGCTAGTTCGTAGGGTATCATTTCCCAACAACACTAGGTACCATGGGAATCCCCCCACAATCACCTATGTAGGTACCTAGGAAAGGACACTAAGGCTACCAACTCGCAGTCAGCCTCCGGAGGGTACATTCAACAATTGGGACCGAACGTATGGGTAGGATATCAAAGTCTGAATCTCTTCAAGAGAACTGAAGACAAGTGGATCGGTAGGACTCTATAGGACCCCGAATAGATTCAAAGTTCATGAATCACCAAGACTGAATGAAACCAGTGGTTTCTCAAGAACAACCCCCAATATACGATCTTTCTGCTACAATTGGATAAGCTTTGGAGGGGTAATCTATGTTGATCTCCCGCACGTGACCTCATGTTTATCCCTTGTATGAGAGGAGGTTCTTGGATATGCTTATATGAAAGTTGGATTTATGTTCTCTTTAGTGTTCTACAGTCTCTTTAGTATTCTTGGACAATTTACTCACTTCACCTAGTACGAAGACCCTAATCTTAAGCTAGTGTTGGTGTGCTAAAAACAAAAAATATTTGAATTGATTTTATTAGCGCGTGGTTTATTTTAATGGATTTCAACTCAAAGGGTTCAAGGAGATGAAACTGATGATGTGTAAGAGAATCTAATCGAATAGAATGAAAAAGAATGATATGCAGTTCTTTCTTTAGATGAATTCTACGTATAGGAAGGAGAAGAGTTATATTCTTCTTAATATAGGGGAGCACTCAAAACAATGCAACTTTCAATTTTTGGGATCAATATGATGCCAAAATACCTAGCAAATGTTTCCGAAAACTGAAATGCACATGAAAAACTAGCTCTTTTTCCAAACATAAACTAAAGAAAACTTCCTAATGAATGCAAAATTTCTTCGTTCGATTAACTATGCAAGGAGATATGCAAATTTTTCACTTCTTAACTTTCAGATGAAAGAGATCTATGTTTGATACAAAGAATTATGAGGCAAAAAGAAACCAAACAAAGCGCACTCAAAGTGATGAGAACTGAAATAAAAAAAAATAGGAGATAAAATGTTCAATCAAGAACTCAATGATGCAAAAGAGAAAGAAGACAAACACTCATGAAAACCCTCAAACGATGAGCAGTAAGAAACATAAATCAAGCTAGGTTGTCATAAGAGTCCTAATCATCCAAAAAGTGAGATGTTTCAAATGAAGACAAGAAGACTCAATACCAAGCAACCTTTGCAAACCTTGGTTGATGAACAATCCTAAGTAGTCAAGCAATCTTAAAGCTTTACGAGACAAAGATTAGATAAACTCAAAAGGAAAAAAGAATTGTTATCCCCTAGCCTAGGGATAACTAAGGAGATTATGTCTCGAGGCCCATAGGTCCTAGACATGGAGTATCAAGAGCTATATTGACTTGAGTCTGGCCCTAGAGGGCCAATCCTTATTCTCCTTCAATGCCTCCACCTTGTCAGCAACAACAACACCCATCCCATCGGTCTGGTCCTTCAACAACAGTGGGTCTTGCTCCATGAGGTAATGAGTCTGGGTATCATGGTATATGTCACTCTGATTCTCAAAATATTTGAATATGTGCATTTAATTATTTTTACTTCTAACATGTGCTTGGACCTTATTCCTTTCCACTTGTCCACGCCTGGGGGGGATGACAGGATGCCCTAGTAAGTTGGTTCCCATAGGGTTTGATTTTCCACTGGGGGGTTCATGAAAGGTCATCGTTCATTCCAACCATACTTACCACTTTTCATCTTTTTCCCTCTCATCCATCCCATACATTGGTCTAGGAATTGGGTTTTCCAAGCTAGCAAAGGGTTGTACCTTACCCTGTGGGAAGAAGGGGCTAAAGGTGCATCAGGGTAAAAGTAGTTGGAAAAAGATAAAATCCAAAAGAATGAAACCTTCAGATGCTTTGCCCAGGGATCCCCGAGAAAGCAATAAAAGGCTTCTTAGCAAGAAACAGAGGGACCCATAAATAAATAATAAAATCAAGACCTAGTTGGAGGATAGGGGGTCTCATCACGAGCCAGCCAATTAGGTCCATGGGCATGTAGTTGTATGAAACTACCATTCATTTGTTCACCATGCCAGGGTTGTGGCTCTTGGTGGCATAGCCAAGAGAAAGGGGGTCTCATCACGAGCCATCCTTCTCATTTTCGTGAAATTCTTGTGGGTAACATTGTCACCACTGGTCACCATGCCAAGACAATGTCCCCTAGCTAGTCTCTTGAAATAAAAAGAAATAAGATAAAATATGAGAGGCATGGATAGGCTTGGAAACATTTTCATCCATGACAAGGTGTAGCTCACCCTCTTCAGAGGCACCCACATGTAAGCCACATATTCCCCTGTCATCACTGCACCCATTGCTCAGACATCCCTTACCACCTCACCCACTTACATGGTTTGGATTTGTCTTCACCAGGAAACATCCCACATCCAATGAGAACTAGCCCAATAATACATCCTAGTGTCCCCTCCAAACCTGGTTTGTAGAATAGCATAACGTCTTTGAGCACTTGTTTAGGAAAGGGGGTTTCATGCACTTGTTGATGAATGTAAGTAAGATTTCTGCAATTCTTCTTAATTGAACGGTTATGGCTATTTTTATCTTTCATTTACATTAAGATTATGAAATTTCTAGTTTAAAACCCTAGGAAGCCAAGCACGTGTTATTGTCCTTACTTTAAAATCTTCTACCTACTAGATTTTGCCAATAAGTTGTTTTTCCTTGAAGCTTTTGCTAGAGGCCTTGCCATTGAAACACCCTAGCATTCTTACTTCATCCAAGCCATCATTTGCTTCATATTTGAACTAAAAAAGGAGGAAAACTACTAAGGCTTGGGGTTACCTGCACCTTAGTAGCTATTTTCCCCCTAGTGTTTGGTAGTTGAAGCCTTGGGTTACCAACACTTCAACTATTAATCTCTCTTGTATTTGTCTCTCCTATTATCATCATTTTCCTTTAGCATTTAATGTCGCCTAATAGACTCCATTTTCCCTAAAGGCACTAATCTAAGACTTCTTATTGAGTGATTGACCAAAACAACCATCAAAACCTACACCTTAAGATTTCTACTAACCACTTCTAATATTAGAATAGCCTAACCTACTAACTTTATTGTTGTTGTTAATAAAGTAAGTTAAAACCACATTTTGCAGCATTAAAAGCATATAAAAGCAATTGAAAAAGTTGATTAATGCATTGCCTTACTTGCTTCAGACAAATGCTACTATTATGATGTTAATGATTGATTATTCTTGATCATTTTGAAGTTGTATTAAGGCACTTATTGTGAATTCATTGTCTTATAAATATTGTTGCTATAAATTTATCTTTACTTCACATTTATATCATCCATTGCTTTTATTGATAAAGTTTGAGGTTTTATGAGGTACTAACGACAAGTTGTACTTGCAAAATATATAGTTTCTTGTTGATTTGTTCTGGGAAAGTGCAATCTTGATATTTTATCACTTCATTGGTTAAAACTCCGGGACTTTCTGATCAGTGGTGACTTGTGAGAGGGGACCTTTTAATAGATACATTAACCTTTCCTTCTCAAACCCCCAGGTCACCGGGGACATCTCCCCTGGGCCTTCAACCTTAAATAGAAAGAGGCATCCTATTGAGGTGATAGTGATAGGATAACCTCAAGTTACACCAATTTTCTCTCCATTACCCTTTCCTTTGATCAAAGTACAAATTGTGCGATAACAAGAACCAACGGATCATGTTAACCCAAGGGGATCACAACTAAGAGAAAATTTGAAAACTCAAAGGATAAACAAAAGTGAATGATAAATGGGAAACTCTTAGCAAGACAAAGTCAAGAGTATTCAAAGGTCTCTGAGCAAAAATCTCCTCAGGATTAGACTGAGAAAAAGTGAGCAGAAAGGGGTAGAACAACCCAGAAAAGAAGATCATTGCTCTTGTTTCCAAAGGGACAGAATGATACAAAGATCTGGTATACATTACAGGGGAGCGTTGATAGTAGATCAGTGCTCTGGTATACACAACAGAGGAGCGCTACCCTTCCCAAAAACTCAGAAATAAGGCTTAAAACTCAGAATTTTTTTCCCAAAACTTTGTGAAATCTTCAATGAAGAAGAGAGAAAGGGAAGTAAATCATAAACAAACAACAAATGTGATCTAAAGGTGGGGAAAATATCAGATGATCCAAACAAAGACAAGTCAATTTCCTTCCCCAATGGAGTCATCAATTTCTGTTACGGAATAATTCCCTTGCGGACAGGTGAATCTTCCTTTGGAGTACAGACCCCTAATACCAAGATAGAAAAACACAAGTGGACACTAACATCCCTTTGAATTTAGTTTAACTAATCAGAAAGAGAAAGAAGGAGAAAAGGTGTGATGCACCTAGTTTCGAAGTTTTTCGTCGTTGCTTCCAATCTAATCTTGATCTCCAAACTCCTTAGCACAACTTGATACCTGCAATGCAATAGACAACAAAGAGAAAAAAAGAACTCCTACTCTACAATATTAGATCAAGAAAAATCATCTTCAAAGATTGAATGAACGGTACACAAGCACATGCAAGAATACACAAGCTTGAAGGAAATAGGCCAAGTATATTAAAATGAGAACCCAAAGAGAATACTTACAAACATGGACGATGATGCAGCATTCCTCCAAGATCCCCTCGTCCAGCCCTTGCACGATGCTACGAAGATCATAAGTTTGATATCCAAAAGATTCCTCTAGAATCAAAGGTTTGATATCTCTAATCTTCCTCCTCTTCTCCATGTAAAGCCCTAATTATATAGGATTTGGAGGCTTAACCACCATGGAGATGATCACTGACTAGATCCACTAAAATGGGATCTCCAATATTTTTAGGAAGAAAATATCTCTTCAAGTATTTTAGGGAGAAAATATCTCTAAAGGATTTTAAGGAGGAAATATATCTCAAGATCCACCAAATTAGGATTTTGGTTTGAGAAAATATCTCAACCATCCATGAGATTCTCAACCTCTCCTTGAGATTAGGAAACTAAATGTGAGGTGGATTCTCACACTAAATTAATTTCTTTTTTATGATTATTAATAAATAATTCATGTGCACATAGTATTTTTACCTTCATAAAATATATTTCTCCTCCACATTGACTAGGGATTGTGACATATGTTATTTCATGGTGTCAAGTTGTATGCAACACTTAGCAAGGTGCATATGACACGTTTACGACACTTGCGACACTTAGGGTGAGGTACTTAAGTGTGGAATTTTGGTGTGTAACATAGGGGTAGGTCATGTCATCCATGATCTATTCCAGGCCTCCAAAGGCAAGTCATCGTAATCTGGCATGTGGGCCCTTGGAATCCAACTTGTGGGCTTCAAGCCCCATTGAATCCCAAGCTAGGCTTGTTCCTCCAAAAATATCCACCAACAAGGTCCTGCAAAACAAATAGACACTCCCTCCAAGGATCTCAAGTCAAAATATCATGGCAAGTGAAAACCACATTTAATAAACAAGGCACCTAAACATGTGCATCAAAACTACCTCATCAAATCAAACAAATTCTCAAAGACCCTATACAATTGACCAAGTTTAGGTATGGAATGGGTGTCATAGAAATCCTATTGGATAGACAAGAACCCTCAAGTGGGGGATTCTCCCAAGGGTGCCCCTTCAAGGTCATGTAGTGGATGATGAAGTGGATAGGGGTTTAGAATTCATAGTTCAATGAGTTTCATGACATATAAAGGCTTGTATTATCTCATTTATGGGTTCCTTTTTAGGGGTGTGTTGCATCTTCTTCTTCAATGCAACCTTTTTCCAAGCCCATCTATTTCCATTTATTAATTGATTAATGATCCAAACACATGTGAAATCCCAATAGTGAATTGATTAGCTTGGGGGGCAGTAACACAATGTTACTTGAAAGAAGAGGTCCACAAAGTGCCATAGGGGTAACCATCAAAGCGTTGTAATGCACTAGTGTTAGTATTTTATTCAAGCGGGATATTTATTATGTTTTTTATCTTTTTCAAGTCTTCAATTATTTTAAGAGAAGCAGTTCATCGTTCTCAAGACCTATCTGGACGAGAATCTAGAAGGTTTATATTTTAGGATTTTATCTTTTTCTAGCAACCATCCCCCTAGGCCTTCAGCCCCTTCTTCCCATGAAATGAGGAACATGCCCTTCTTAAGTCACTAAATTCAAAGGGCCTATAAGAGGACAATCTGATGGGGATGTGATGATCGAAAAGTGGCAAGTATGGTCGGGAATGGTATGATGACTCCTCAAGGGACCCCCAGTTACATCCCTCCCCCAAAAGTTGGCCACTTACTAGGAAATCGATGACACTCACCAAGGTGAAATAGGGTCAAAAGCATAATTTCCAAGTAGGCGATCTATAATCAAAAGAAGTTTCAATAAAACATGCTTAAATGCCTCAAATATTAGGGTGATTACCTGCCACAATACCTGACTTGTACCGCATGGAGAAAGACCCACGTGCCTTCCAGGATCTAGTTGGTGTGGTGGATGCGCTGACAATGGATCCAAACTGCGGTAATAGAGAGGGATTCCATATGTGCAAGTGGACATTGCTATTCATGTGGTCTCTTGGTACTCCATATCTAAAACCTGAGGGCCTCGAGACATCATCTCCTTAGTTATCCCACAAAATAGGGATAACAAAAGAAATTGATGAAGAGAGACGAAGGAAAGGTGCTGAAACAAGGGACAATGGCACTCAACCTATGGATACTGATAACCAAGAAGTGTTAAAAACAGACGCTAGCATAGAGGCACCATTCAACAATTCAGGACTAGGACTCTAGGCCCCATTTCAATCGAGTGAAGTCATGAATTTAAGAAGCTTCCATTATGATAGCAAGACTGAAAAGATCGTGCAAGAACAAGTGAATAAAGTGCCAACAACTCAAGTAATGCCAATCTCAATCCTCACACAAGTTCCTATAATAGGGATGTCAGGGAAAATACCATAGAAACAGCCACCGCAGGCACCGCATTCATGAGTGCCAACGAAGATAACATAAGGAGGTTGTGTCAGCAAAATCAGGAGAAAGAAGAAAGAATCAGGGAGCTGGAAGAAAGACTCTAGCAAGTGAAAATTGATGAAAACAGTATGTTGAGCTTCAAAGACAATGTCAAGAAGGTCAAGAAAGATATGGAAGACGCCATTCTCGATATGTATTCTCACTTATACCTCTTCCAGCAAGCAACTGCTACAATCACAGAGAAAAACATTCAAATACAAGCAAAACTAACTCATTTCAACACAATTTGAGAAGGCATCAACGACATTGACAAGTGGATTTCAAAGAATCCTGATGCACCAGCTAAGCTATATCGACCATCGATATCGGAAAGGAAGAAAAAATTGTATTCACTAGACTGTTGCCAATAGGCAGGGCACAGAGCAGATAAAAAAGTTACCAAATCGATGGCAGTATTCTCGAGAATACACAAAGACATGCAATATTTGATTAAAGGTGGTCAACTACCCAAATTGGACGAGCCTGGTAAAAATATGATCACGGAAGAGCTGGTAGACAAAGTAAACAATAACACAAATCGCAGAAGATCAGTCATCGAAGCAACCACCAAAATTACTACAGATCTAATAGAGCAACATCTCCTGTAGCCTATCAAGTTGCATACCATGATACAAGAATTCATGGAAACATTGTTAAAAGTTTTGATCAATCTCGAGGATAGCATAGCCATGCACAATGCAGCACTGGAAGAACTAACCTACTTGAGGATCAAATCTTTGTATGATCCACTAGAGGTGTGGACCATATACCTGAGGGAAAGAAATCCTTGAATAAAGACAAAATAGAAACTAGAAATTGCTACGACATGTCTCTTATTGTACACTTGTCACTCGGCAAAGGGAAACCGAACAGTTTTTGTAATAGTTCTTTAAAGAATAATACAAAGAGTCATCCATGAGTTACAAAATATGGTATAAAAAGGAAAGATGTCCATTTGGTGAGGGTTCTTCAAGAAATGTATAGACTCAAGAACTAATTCAAGAAATTATACTTTGTTAATGAATATTGAAAATCCCTCAGGGCCAATTTTTCAAAGGAAAGAAGATTTATATGTGAGGTTGTCTTCGTAGTGAACTATTTCAAGTGGATATGTATGTTGTTTACATGGACTGTAAGAATGCTTGTTTGCTTTTGGATTAATATTGTGCATTCTATGTTATTCTGCAGTTTTAAGTATTCTTTCGTATATCTTTAAGTCCTAAGATTGTTGAGTTGTTAATGTATGTGTGGATATAGTCTAGACTATTCTGGTTATATATATACATATGAACTTGTTTATAGTTTTGCATTTCTATTATCAGCTACCTGTGTGGAAGTTTTATGCAGAGTTTGATTTCATTTACAACTCACCGGTTACTTTAATGTGCTCCTAGTTAGGATAGAGTAGAATAGATTAGCAATAGATTAGCAATAGATTAGTTTTCTTTCAATACATAGTCTTCATCTACATCTTTCCATTGCATATCTATTCATCGTCCATCTTTATCGGTAGACTGGACCGTAACTGGTAAAATCCCTTAAAAAATAGCAATGGCAGCTAGGCCAAATTCTAGATGGGTCTCCTAAACCAAACAATGCATAGTCTAATTGGGACAGTGTACCAGAGAGTACCCCTTACTGTTGTCGGGCGATTTCAAACCGTCAACACAGTTTAAACTTCAATTTCCAAGAAAGAACATTAGAAATTGGATTATTCGAAACAAATTTTGGTTAAAAAATACACTGCTAAACAAGCGTAGCTCAAAATCCCTACAAAAATTTACTAAACTAGTGTATTTTTATCATTATTTTCGCTGAATTTTGAAGTTTGAAGGTGTACGGGAAAATAATGGTGAAAATACACTAGTTTAGTAAATTTTTATAGGGATTTTGAGCTATGCTTGTTTAGCATTGTATTTTTGAACCTAAATTTGTTTAGAGTAATCCAATTTCTGGTGTTTTTTCTGGGAAATTGAAGTTAAAAATGGAAAATCAATTTGTCCTTATTCAAAGTTAAAGAAATATTGATTATGTGTTTATTATGCAAGTTGAAAAGGTCTATTCATAGACTAAGGGAGGAATCCTTCAAAGAAATCACAAAGATGGAAACTATAAACTTAAAGAAACATTGTGTAAGAACGATCCCTTACCTTAATAATGTCATATCTCGCGATGGAGAATAGAGAAGTGTCATGTGTCATGATCGAACAACGCAGCGTTGCATATCATAATATAACAGAGAAGCACCGAACATAGTAGCACCATAGAGTAGGAAGGAATAGAAAGAAGTCAGATGCCACTGATTTGGAAGATTATTGATCGTCGCATTCAAAAAACATTAGGTGGATGATTAATGTCTCACATGTGGTCCATGATCTTACGACTTTGTGATCCACGCAACCTCATGATCGTCTTGGGAGTCGTCAATGCCACCATGCCATCTATCCAATGTCTTGCGAGTTCATCCATGCCACAATGTCATCCATCCATCGATGTTGCATATCCATGTTGTTGTTGTCCTCCATACCCTGTCAATCCATGGCATATGGTATATCCATCCAACTAACATAATCTTAAATACTTTGTAGTAGGGTGAATATTGCTCGCCATGGATGGTTGGCAAAGTTGTATACGACCTATGCAAAGGACTTAATTGGAACCATTGCTCTACTGTGTAGATTGGCAGCAGAAGAGAATGTATGATCATACAATTACCATGGTAGTTATACAACCATTTTTTAGTGTATAGATCATACACGTATACATAACCACAATTGTTGGTTAGTGATTGAATGCGACTTGATTTGTTGGTATTATTTGTGGAATTAATACCAAATAAATTATTCTAATACCAAATAGAATAAACAATTTGTATTTATTCTACCATTAACAAAGTATTTTTATACAAACATATAATAACATATTAAATAATAAATTATTCATATGCATAATAATTACAATGTATTTATTATTTATTAACATTATTTAATATTTTAGTATTATCATGTTTGTCATGAACTCAAATACAACTCCAAAAAAGACATTGACATCTCAAATAATCATTCTCGTGTCAATGCCAAGTTCTCTTGGTTCCAAAAGACTAATAACATGGTCTAAGTTTTTCTTTTTCCAAAATCAACTACTTTCTTATCATGGATGTGCCTTAGGTGATACAAGCCTCCCATGTCATCAAGTTTTTGTTTGTTCCAAATCATTATCAACATGATTGAATACTTTGTTGTCATGGATGCCTTAGATGATTATATCTGGTAGCTAAGAGACTCCCATGATATCCTCTTTTTGAATTCCCGATTAGTTATCCAAGAGTTCATTGAAATCCTCTTTTTTGAATTCCCTATTAGTTTTCCAAGAGTTCACTAATGTCTTAAACACCACTTCAACACCTTTTCCCTCTAGTTTCATATTCCGCATTGGACAACTTTTATCATGCTCCATAATACACTTATGCACTTAGAACACTCATGTTGTTAACACACTTATTCAAGCTTACATCAGCAACAAAGGATGTAGATGTGTTTGTGTTACAAAATGAATATATCTACCTCTTCATTCTCCACCACCCCCATAAATTTAGATCCTCATCCTAGAAGAGCCCCCACAAATGTCAACTTAGATAGAAAGATAGGTGATGGAAAATAAATTCATTCTCTGCCACTCACACAAATGCTAAACCCCCCCTTAAAAGACCCCCCACAAATGTCGACTTAAAAAGGCAGGGGGTGGAAAAGAAAAGCATACACAAATAGGCATACGTTGACAGCTTAAATAAAACCCTTTAGGAACTTAAATACAAACACTGATGGATTAAACAAAACCCTTTCCTTTATTACGTGTGAAAGCAAGAAAATGTTAAAAATATTTGGACTCCCTAAACAAAAACATTGACGGATTAAACAAAACCCTTTCCTTTATTACGTGTGAAAGCAAGAAAATGTTAAAAATATTTGGAAGTTTGCACAAGTGAACTATTTTTAAAGATGAAATAGTGGATTGTTGCTTTTTGTTTGAAATAGTGATGGCAAGTTTTAACTTTTTTGAGATTCAAAAGGTTAGGTTACATTTTCAACAATTTATCTTTTCAAATTCATAATAGAATGGTTAAACAAAGAAAACACATTAACATTGACACCTTTCAAGTTGAAACAAAACCCTTTCCTTTATTACGTGTGAAAGCAAGAAAATGTTAAAAATATTTGGAAGTTTGCACAAGTGAACTATTTTTAAAGATGAAATAGTGGATTGTTCCTTTTTGTTTGAAATAGTGATGGCAAGTTTTAACTTTTTTGAGATTCAAAAGGTTAGGTTAAATTTTCAACAATTTATCTTTTCAAATTCATAATAGAATGGTTGAACAAAGAAAACACATTAGCATTGACACCTTTCAAGTTTAAACACAATATTTAGATTTAAATTTCAAAATGTACAAAAAGTTAAAATAAATAAATAATTATTGTCAATTATTACTAGCAAGGGTGAGCAGGTTTATCAATGGTATGGAATGGAATCATTTTTTTATGATTGGTAGGGAAGGAAATAACTTTTTATGATCGACAATCCAATACGAAAAAGAAATGTAGAATTCCTTGTTAAAGGATCAAAGTGACACATGATATTTATAAAAATATTAATAATAAGAAAACATTTCACTATCAATCATAAATAAAATATTTCAATGTCTCTTTAAATAAAATATTTAATTATATCGGCCTTTTGGTCGTAGTTGTTCTCTTCCATGGTGGCGGCGGCTTCAACCCGCAGCGGGCCCGGCTTCAGCCCTCGCAGTGGCTCTGCTCATCCTAGCTCGGTTACTCAGCCTTGTGTGCCCCCTTCTCCCGGTCCTCTGGGTAGCGCCTCAATTTCATACAGTGAGGTTGTTAAATCTCATCTTACAGCTCGTTCTTCCCCCATTTCTCTGTGCTCGGTCCAAGAAGCCCAGGCAATTTCTCTTCTCATGGGTCAGGAAGCGAAAGATGAGGAAGTTTATTTTCGGTAAAATGCCTTAATCTGCAGGTTCAATGGGTTATGGTCGCGGCTCATGGATCTCAATGGTTGGATCACATCCCACTGGAATCCTCTCATTAAGGAAGATTTGTTCATCCATCCCTAACCGAAAGGTTTCTTCATTGCTGAATTCGATCTTACATCAGATCAAGATCTGATCCTTGATTCTTGCCCTTGGTTTTGGGGAAACTCAGGTTTGTGCATGATGGCCTAGACTCCTTGCTTCAATCCTCTAACTGCTTTTATTTCTTCTGCTCCAGTTTGGGGCAGACTTCTAAACCTTCCCTTGCATTTTTGGGGTGAATCTTCTCTTAGAGATATTGGATCAGCATTAGGAAAGTATAATTTTACAAGTAAAGAAACCAAAATCCATAGCATCACCTCATATGCCAAAATTTGTGTCGAAATGGACTTTAGCAAAGGGCTTCTAGTAGAAATTATTATGGGCTGAAAAAACTACTCCTGGACCCAAAAGCTAGACTATGAAAGAATCTCCCTGCAATGTAGGTCTTGTTTTGAAACAGGGCACATAGTAGCTCAATGCACTAAGGGAAATAGGAAGGCGAGGAAGCAACAACGTGAATCAACCTGGTGGGATGGATCCAATGAAGATCACCAACTAATCACTACAAACAATCGAAAATCTTCGCCAGGCTCAGATTCTTTGAGCCATGATTCCAAAGGCATGTCTACTCAGGAGACATCCCCGAATCATTCAAATATTGTCCCTCGATCGAAGAGTAAAGCTTCAACTCCTCTTGATCTGGCTTCAGATACTCTTGATACAAGAATAGAAAGCAAGGTTCTCCTCATCTCCCCACCCCCCTCAAGTTGGGTAGATGAGGCCGATAAAGATGAAGCAGCATTGACAACTCCAAAGAGAACAATTTCTCCAGATCAGGAAAATATGGGGAAAATTGATTCAACAACAACTTCACCATTTGTCAAAGAAGTTTGGACAACAATTGGGAAGAAGAAAAAGACATCTCCAGTAACACAACTGATGGTCACTCGAAGCCAGGCTCGCAAGTCAACTAAAGCGACGAGCACTTCCCCAACAATATAATTTAAGAAGATAAGCTTAGATCTCGCCAGTAGAATTAGTGGAAAATGTTGCTCCCTTGAGCTATGCTCCCCTTGTGTTGTTCCCTTGGGTTGTTGTTGTTCCCTTGTAACTGTTCCCATGGGTTGTTCCCTTGTGTTGTTCCCTTGTAGATTAAAGTGAGATGTTGTGCCTATGTGATGATGTACCTATGTGATGTTGTACGGTTGTTTTGGCCTTGGCCCAACCGGCTTGAATTCTCTAATAAAATTATCTGTTTCAGTTAAAAAATAATTAATTAATTATAAGTAAAATATAAATAAATTAAAGAAAAAAAAATTATTATTTCACAAATAAGTGTTTTTGACATCTCTACCAAAAAATATTAATAAAGAAAGATGTGTTTAACATGGAATGGAATTGATATGTACAATTTAAAAAATATTAATACTAAATAAAATATTTCAATGTAAATAATAAATAAAATATTTCAAACAACCATCTTA
>SNQJ01S0119995.1:0-25255 GCA_010110895.2 Picea sitchensis
TTATTCTAAAATAATCAGGGAAGTTTAGTTATTGATGATTCTCCCTAATTGTAAATAAAAGTCTTGGAAATCTAAAGGGGAGATGGGATAGGATAGATAGCTAGGAAACTCAAAATTTTAAGTGGTCTAGGTTACTTTATTATTTTGGTTAGGATTGGGTTGGGGCCTTTGTGGAGGACTATTTCATGGCAAATATACTTGTTGATGTTGTGGGAATTGGAGGTGTCGTTGTTGTGGAATTTGTTTGGATAGTTGTTATTGCATATTCCCAAAGGGAGGCCCTCACCAACCTTGTTTCCAAGATGTTTTTGGGATTGTTGGGGTGCCCATTGCTACCAAGGCATGGGTGGATACAAATTTTGAGGAAGGGATGCTTCTTTTGACATTTGGAACAAAACATTGTTAATTCAAGTTCTACTTCTTCCCACTTCTTCTTTACCTACAATGTGTCCAACTGAGAATTGAGGGAGATAATAATGTTCATCTTAAAATCTTCTAACAAGTTTCCAATTTAAACATAGGTAATCTCTCCTCTTAGTTATTGATGATTCTCCCTAATTGTAAATAAAAGTCTTGGAAATCTAAAGGGGAGATGGGATAGGATAGATAGCTAGGAAACTCAAAATTTTAAGTGGTCTAGGTTACTTTATTATTTTGGTTAGGATTGGGTTGGGGCCTTTGTGGAGGACTATTTCATGGCAAATATACTTGTTGATGTTGTGGGAATTGGAGGTGTCGTTGTTGTGGAATTTGTTTGGATAGTTGTTATTGCATATTCCCAAAGGGAGGCCCTCACCAACCTTGTTTCCAAGATGTTTTTGGGATTACAGTGCCCATCAAGCAATACCAAGGCATGGGTGGATACAGAGGGACGCTTCTTTTGACATTTGGAACAAAACATTGTTAATTCAAGTTCTACTTCTTCCCACTTCTTCTTTACCTACAATGTGTCCAACTGAGAATTGAGGGAGATAATAATGTTCATCTTAAAATCTTCTAACAAGTTTCCAATTTAAACATAGGTAATCTCTCCTCCAATTGATGTTGTCCTTTGAGAAACAATATTTATGTGGCCCTTTCCAAGCTTTGCATTTCCACGTGAATAACATCTACACAGTTCACAAATATGATCATAACTCAATGAAATATTGACAACTCTTCCCATCAAATTCAATAGATCAATACATTCATCTCGAATCCCTCTCAGAAGTATGATAGACAAAGTTTCTTTGTCTAGATTTATTTATTTTGACCTCTGCAAATTATGTTAGAACCTTTTGATGTAATCTTCCATACTTTCATCTTCCTTCTAAGTATTTTTAAATATTTCTTCTCTTAAATCCCTAGATTTGTAGTACTCCTAATACTTCTTCATAAATGTCGGTTGCATTTCATCCTAGCCATGAATACTATTCCCACCAAGTCCCATGTACCAATGGAGTATTGCATTTTTAAGTGTGGTGGGGAATAGTTTTAATTATGAGCATAAGAGCAATGATCATAAATCCTACAAAGGACATCAAATTCAAAAAGAAATGTATTTAGATCTTCTGTTCTCCCAAGGCCATTGGAAATTTGGCCCAATTAAATGTGGAATATTCTTCATCTAAGCCAATCGTATGGGTTCCCACATTGGGAGTCAAAAGTGACAATGTTTTATTTATTAGAGCCTATTCCTTGTTCTTATGCCATGTTATCCAAACGGTTTTGGTTCCAATAACATAGCTTGCCATGTATTACTAAATCTTTAAAGGGGATGAGCTCCTTGAAAAATTAAGGTTCTTGGACTAGGTTCCCTTCAGATCCTGAATCTGTCTATTTGTTTATCAATTCACTTTTTGTTATGACCCATAGAATATACAAAAGCAATGTATGAGGTTTGTTTTACCTGCACATTATGCAGAGACTATTATAGGACAAGTCAAAACCCTTATCTTCCACGTATATCTCTAAAGAGTAATGACCTGGAAACTAAAATTTGTACCATGGACACCTTGATATGTCTTCCAATCAACCTCCAAGTTACACCAAACGCCCAGAAACAAATTATAGCAAAATCGCGAAGACTCGGCTGAGAAGAAAAACCCTAGGATCGACATGCCCCCGATACCAAACAATTGTTATGTTCCAAATGCTTAAGATATCATAATAAAAACAGAAGTGCCACCATGTACACCAATGTTGGCATGGAGAACAACTCCACACAGCAGATAATATAGATAAGTTAATAACAACTCCCCTAAGGAATTAGATAACCTCCTCCAAATACCCCACTACATTCATACATCACAATTCATATCCTAAATAATGAATACATGATCTCTATATATACCCTTCACACTTGTTAATATCAAAATGCACCGGGTCTTTGAGAGTGTTTTTATTCCTCTCTCTCTCTCTCTCTGCTTTCACTCATTTTCATAGGCCTTTCGCTTCCCATACCCGAGGTTTCGAAGTTTCCTTAGTACTTCCTCATTGATCATTGTTGTCTAAACCTTTGGAATTGTCTTCAACCCGCGATATCACAAATAAGTCTCTTCTAGTTGAATTTTATTAATGTTTTTATAATTTAATAAAATCCATATTTTTATTAAATTATAATTCCCCAAAAGCAATAATGGTGTGTGTCTAGGTGAACCTAGTCTATCTTAAATCAATCCTAGTGCACCAAGCAATGAGTCAATCCAAATTTTGAGTCCAAATGTCAAGCGCATTTAACACATAAACCATACAAAGCCCAACCCAATACCAAGCCCATTATTAGGTGTGTCTTTACATATCTCTGATTCCACATGGCGAGCTTTGCCATATATGAAGGCTATGTGCTTTTCTATTAATGCATTGTATGTAGGATTTCGCGATTTTCGCGAATACAAAATAAAATGTACAATCCTAGATGCCCGACATTTTGCGGCAGAGACGTGTAATGAGCGCATTTGGTGAAGTATAGATGCGCTATGGATAGTCCGACAGTAAAAGACAACAAGTTGCTATAAAAGTGAGTCACGAATTAAGCCATGAGTCTAACTTCCAGTCAAGATTGAAATTCATTGTTCTGAGTAATAAAACAAAATGCCAAACTCCTCCAGGTTCAAAGTGTTTCAACGTTTCATCTCCATCTTTGAAAAATCCATCTGTGGTTTAGTTGGCTACTTATGACTTTATTCACCTGCTGTGATTAATTGGTTGTGGCGTTGCAAAGCCCTAAAACAAAATGAGGTCGTGATTGCGTTAAAAGGGCTTCTTCAATCAGAAAGCGAACAAATATGTAGCATGTCAACAGAGGTTTTCGTAAAGTTAATAGGTCTTCTTGGCGGGTCACTGCTAAAATACAAATGATATATTGTTACAAATCAACTACTGCAATGTCAAGTGCAACTGCCCTAAATTGCATCCTTGAGAAATTAAATCCCAAGAGTATATTGAATGGCCAGAGAGGATCTGGAGATACTGTTTGGAAGGATCTTGAGGAAACAGACGCAGTAGATAGTTTAGTAAAAGGATTACAAAAGTATGAGAGCAGTGAAACCGAATCAGCAGAATATTATGTAGAGTTTGCAAGTCTATTGAACACAATACTCTGGTGGTGGCCTAAATCGAGGTATATAGTTGGAAATAACAAAAAGTTAAGATTAGGGCTACTTACCTAATGTAGAAGCCACAATGCTTCAATAGCTTCCGCTGCTCTCCGGGTCTCTTCTGCTTTGGCTCTATGTGGCAAGGTGGCTCTGAAACAAATTGAAGATAAACACATGCTATGGTCTTTCGATTTCTTCAATTTTTGGCAAAATCAGTGTCTGGATGCAATGCAATGGCTGGGCCACACCTAAGGCCTTTTGTGGAAGGCATCATCCTAGCATTCGATGAATGGAAGTCATTCCCCCTTGAAAAATGGCCACCTGATTTAGAGATGCTTGTTATTGAGGCTTGTCGCACTGCTAATGCATTGCTTCGCTGGTCTGGTGATCATCATTCTTACTTTTGGAAGATGGGCATCAAAAAAGTCCTTTCTGATTTTCTTTTGTCTGATTACTCTGATGGGCAGCAATGGTCAAAGTGTGGGGATGTATACCAGGGCCCGCAGGTGGATATCGTGATCAGGAATTTTCATATCAATAAGCATCCTATTATACGACCCCATCTTTGGGATATTTTAGGTTGGCTTGCCATACATTGTGAAGTGAATCTTGATTCAACAAATGGCTTTTTGGGCGGCCAAAAGAGGAGGCAAATCCTATTTCAACCCTCGACAAACTAAATGAGACTCTAGAGATGCTCGAGAAGAAAGAAAAGGTCTTGCAAAAGAAGATCCAAGCAGAGGTTGAGAAGGCAAGGGAGTTCACTCAAGCAAAGAACAAAAAAACGACAATACAATGCTTGAAGAGGAAGAGACTCTACGAAGTGCAAATAGAACAGCTTGGAAATTACCAGCTAAGAATCCATGATCAGATGATCATGTTGGAAGGTGCAAAGGCAACAACATAAATTGTTGTTGCGTTGAGGACTGGAGCACCATGAAAGCAATGCAGTAAAAAAAATATTGATGATGTGGATAAGACCATGGATGAGATCAATGAACATACAGAGAATATGAAGCAGATTCAAGAGGCCTCCTATAACAATTCCAGTATTGGTGCAAAATACATTTAATACGAGACTAACTCCGGTCGAGCTAGAAGAATTGGAGGGAGTGATTGAGGAGAAACTCTCCCCAAGATAAAGCATCGCCTCAATACAGTAATATAATCTAATAATAACTCAGCAATGCAACACGCGAAGCACGGAAGAAGATCAACTTGTTTCATCAGCAGTGTAGAGATGGTATTGTAAATGGATTTGTGCATGTTATCAAGCTAGTACTATAAATATTGTTGTGTAATCTCTCTTTAGGTGTTGTTTTGCATCCCACGGCTATGTAATGTAGTGTTGATTTAGGAAACGAACACCTAAAGTCCCCGGAGCATATCCGAGAGAGAACCCACTCGAGCTTCAGGCGCTTCTACGCCAGTGCAATCATAGAAAGGTTATTTTTCAACAATAAAACCACATCATAAACAACAATGGCAAGACAAGTAATTGAATTGTCAAGAAATAGAATGTAGTTGCTCAAAATGAGATCGCCCTATTTTAATGAATTGTTTTGTGGAAGCTCTGTAAAGGCTATAGGCAAAAAGGATATTGACTGTGGATATTCAAAGAAGAAAAATTAGTTTTACAAGGCATGGAACGTGAGGAGATCCTCCGCTTTGCTCTTTTTTTCAACAATGGAAGCATGCAAATTAATCTGGATGAGCTTCAACAAATATGCCAGGAATTTGGTATTGTTGAGATTGAGGGAATGATCAAAGAAGTTGATTAAGAAATTCCCATATGCCCTAGTAAGAAGATCCTTCTTGCACTACTATCAAATTCCTACCATAGATAACAAATGTATTGTGTATTTGGATTTCCTTTTGTATGCTCTGTAGTTGTGGTGTCATTGTTTAAATAGTTTCTCATATCTCTAATTTGTTTTTCGCTAGTTTGCTTAGCAATATCAATTCTTAACTGGCCATTTGTGTCACCCGAGTATAAACATCAAGTGTCGGCCAACACTTATTTAGCAGCTATTTAAGAATCTAACACTCTAATCTGTGATCATTAAGCTACTTCCTCAGACATTTTCTTCTCTCAAAGATAAAATGTAATCCTCTCACCAAAATTATAACCATATCGATGGTAGCAAAGCTTTCACCAAATTAACTAGGCAAAACTACAAATAGTCAGAAACTGAGATCACAAATAAGGTGTATTTTTGGCTCCATTGAGTTTTTATCAACCTAATCTCTTGAAAATGATTTCCAAATATACATATTCAATTATAGTGTCAAATCTAAGATCCACTTTCGATGCAAAGGAGTTAGAGGAAGATTTCGTTGATTTGACACTTATTTTGGGGGGAAAATAAATCATGGTTTTTTCTAAACTTGGAAAATTCAAATTTATCTCTTCATCAAAGGATATCAAACAATCTTGGAAGGATTTTCTGCACAACACAAAGTTTATTGATGATATGAAGACCATGAAATGAGGAGTTGACCTCATTTTGAGGATCACTTCCTCTCTCTTTTTGTAAAATTGTTTTGACTCTCTATCTTTAGCATATTTGATCCATTCTTCTAGGATCTGAACTTTTATTGTAAAGATATAAATTTGAAGATATGAGATGAACTAGGGATTGGATTCTGGATACACTTGGACTATTGTAATAAGGCTCTTATCTTCTAATAGAATCAAAGTTTCCTTTTGCCATCAATCGGGATTTATTCATATATCGATATTTGTATTTTAATTCAATTTAGTTTATCTTTTAAGAACTGCCATCTTCTTATAAAGCTCATAAATTCCAATTAAAAGACTTCTTACTATCTTATATGACCCTGCATTCATTGTATTGGTTATCTTGATTAGTATTCTTCATACCATGTCCAATTACTCCATCTGATCATTGATTTCTAAAAGCAATCGGTTTATTCGAATACTTGATAAGTTGTTCTTCTATTAGTCAATGAAAGTTATCCCATTGATCCACAATTTCGTAAACATAAAACCATTATTTCTTAAGTTACCAAGCATCAACACCTTACACCGCTATTAGGTCTAATCTCTATTACATCTATATTTACACATTAAATAAAAGATGAAGCCCCATATATTCCCTCCGTGTCATGTCATATTTAACCATATATATGCCCCCTTTAGGTCATAACAAATCTAGTATACGCATTATTCATATGGAGAATGAGGAAATAAAATTTCAATTTCATGAGCTCATCCAACATGCTAAGCCATCCATCAAGTAGTAGGGGTTGTACATTCCTCATTTCCACCCTGCTGGGCAAGCCTTGGGAGTTCATCTCCATGGATTACATGTTAGGTTTTGCCTCCACCAAACACACGCGACAGTTTTGTGGTTGTCGATCGGTTCTCTGAGATGGCCATTTTGACACTATGTAAAAAGAGTATCAAAACTAAGACCGATGCTAGGCTCTTTTTTGAGTAGGTTTGGGTTCATTTTGTGCTACCATGGACCATTATTTCAAATAGGGACAATAGGTTCCCCAATACTTTCTAGTACATCCTATGGTCTCTAATGGACACCAAGTTGACCAAATCAACTACCTTTCATCCCCAAATAGATAGAAAAATTGAAGTGGTGAACATAATGATTGTGCATATCTTGTGCATGTACAACTCCAAAAGTCCACATACATGGGATGAGCCTTCCATATGTTCAACATAACTATAAAAAATCCCTCCAAAACTCTATAGGTCACTATGCTTTTGAGGTATGCTTGGGGTTACAACCATTGGCCCCATTGATGTAGTTATACATGTTCCATATTCCATGACAAAGTCCTCCCAATGTAATCGAGACAGAGCATCCAAATTGGTTGAATCCAGATCCAACACCTCTAACAAAAGGTTCATGATATATTTGAGAAGGCCAACGCCAAGTATAAGCAATCAAAGATGAGAAGCACGTTCCCATGTTTCGAAGCTAGACAAGGTGTGATTATCAGAAAGAGCTACTGTGAGGACCCGGACAAAGCTTAGACCACTCACAAGCATACAAGTCTTTACACCATCATGGTTGTGGGTGACAATCATTTGAATTGAGTATTCCTCCTTTCCTTGGCTTGAACCCAGTAATTGATTGGACACCTCAAAGGTGGCTAAGAAATTGGCCCCTACAAAACTCAATCCCAACTGCATTGCACAATATCTAGTGGATTACCTGCATGAAGGCCACCCGCCAAAAGAGAGAACATACACCCCTATTGGTTTTGAAAGCAAGAAACCACTTCAACAAGGCAAGCAGACCACCAAGATTCAAATTCAACAAAGCTTTCCCATCTCCTAAGGGAAGTTGATAGAATGGGGACCATTGCTTCCAAAGGAGGGAGGGTAAATCAGGTGGATATCGATGGGCACCCACCTCTTCCACTTACTCATCATGGTTCTTCATCTTGGCCATTGTTTTTATGATTTTCGAGTCATAAACTTTTGTGGTTGTTTGGAGTCCCTAAACGACGTTTTTTTTGGGGAAATGGGGAGCAACATGGAACGAATTTCAATGTTGCTTACCCAAAAGTTTTATTTCTTGGACATATCTTTCCAATGAGCTATTAAGCACCCCAAACAGATTTCAGGGCGACAAAGTTGCACCTTAATGAAGTTAACGCATCACATAACCACCTCGTGGCCCACACACCTTTGCGCTTCACCTCCTAGGCTAGGTTTTGCATCTTCAGAGCTTTTGTTATCCCCATTTTGTGGGATAACTATGAGATCATGTTTTGAGGCCCTTTGGTTTCATATATATATGGAGTGCCAAGAGATTACATGACCAACAATGTCCACTTGCACAAGAGAAAGCCCCGCTCTATCACCACATTTTGATCCATTTTCGGTGCATCCACTACACCCTCAAAATATACTGAAGGCGATGGGTCTCTGCTCCATCTGCACAAGTTAGGCATTGTGTATGTAATCACCTTGATATTTAAGCCATTTAAGCATGTTGTATTTGGAGTCGCTTTGATTATATATAGAACACTTGCTTCTACATTATGCTTTTTTGACCCTATCAAGACCTTGGTGAGTGCCATAGATTTCTTAGTAAGTGGCCAACCTTTAGGGAAGGTTTGCAACCAAGGATCCCTTGAGGGGTTATCGCATTCATTCCCTCGTAATTCATACTAACACCACTTTCTGCTCATTAGGTAGGTCATCTTTCTTCCCTTGCATTTGCATCTTGATTGATCATATTACTTTAGATGCATTCATATTTCATTTTCTCTACTTGCATATTAATTTCATGATAGTTTAGAAATTTTGAAAAAAAGCTAAAATTTTATTTTCTAGATTAATTTTCATTTGGAATTTGATGTATATGGACAAAGGGAGATAGAACCACCCTAGAGGGCGTGATTTTTGTTTCAAAGTAGGAACAGTTCACCCAAAGATGTTTGGTTCTCATGCACTCTACGGAGAGCACATGCCCCCAAATAGGATTTAGATGTTATCCCCATTTTGTGTGGATAACTAAAGAGATCATGTCTCAAGGCCCTCAGGTTGCATACATGGATTTTCAAGAGACTAGATGAATATAATTATCCACTTGCACATATGGAGACATTTCTCACCACCAAAGAGGTCATATATTCTCAAATGTAATCCACCACACCACCTAGCTTCTAGAAGGAAGATGGGTCTTTCTCCATGTGGTACAAGTCGCATTAAAGGTGTAATCACCTTGATATATAAGATACTTGAGTATGTTGTGTTTAAGCTGATTTTGATTATAGAATTCTTGTTGGACATTATGCTTTTGGCCCCTCGCTTCGTCTTGGTGAGTGTCATAGATTTCAGTAAGTGGCCAACCTTAGGGAAATGTTTGTAACCGGGGTCCCTTGAGGGGGTTATTGTACCATTCCCAAACATACTTACAACTTTCCATCATCATTCCCATCATACTCATTTCAATTTCTAGGCCCTGGATCTTTATGGACCCAAGAAGGGCATGTACCTCATTTCATGGGAAGAAGGAGTTGAAGGCCCAAAGGGATTGTTGTTGGCTAAAAATACAAGATCCTAGATATAGAAATTCCAGATGCTTCATTTAGATCCCTAGAAAGAAATGAAATGATTCTCTATAATAAATGGGAATCAATTAGAAATAAATGATAATGAATGCTGAAGGGGTTAGTTAGAGGATGGAGCTCCCCATTGGCGACCTGTTATCGCTATCATGGATATTAAGCAGCATATTACCATCATCTCATCACCAAGCTGCTAGTGGCTCCGCCATCACACCGAGAAAGGGGGTCTCATCACGAGCCAATATTTTCATTCCCACTAGGTATTTTGAGTGACATTGTCATTATCTCGACACCACACTAGGATAGTGGCCTTCACCGCTCCTCCTTAAAATATGAAAGAAATAAAGAAATGGCAAGAATATGGGCTTGGAAAAGTGCATCGCAAATGAAGGTGCCACACACCCTACAAAGGCAACCCATGAATGAGATGATATGATCCCTTGTGGTGTCATGAGAGTCACTCAGACCCAGAAGTCTAAACCCATTCCACCTCATAATCTACTACATAACCTTGAAAGGCCATCCTTGGGAGCATCCCTTGCTTGAGGCTTTTGGTTTACCCAATAGGACCTCTATGACACCTCCCATACTTAAACTTGTTCAATTGTATAGGGGTTTTGAGCTTTGTTTAATTTGATGAGGTAGTTTTGATGCATGTTTAGGTGCCTTATTACAGATCGCATGAGAATACTCTTGTCATGATATCTTTGACTTATATATTTGGAGGGTACCCTTTCTTTGCAGACCTTGCTTGGTGGCCGCTTTGGGAGAACAAGCCTAGCTTTGGCTTCCACAAGGCAAGGAGCCCACATGATGGATACCTAGGGCCCACATGCCAGATGAAGAAGACTTGCCTTTGGAGGCCTATAAGACATCATGACGCGCCTAACCTAGCCCCTACCACCAAAACAACTTTCCTAAGGAGGCCAAAACCGCCACCCTCGGAGGCTGACGCCATGAGGGGCTAGGTTTGGTGGCATGGAGGCACACATTGACACTTGGCATATTTCCACTGGATGAGGGCTGGAGAAGGCTTAGCAAATGATGAGAGGCTCAAAGAGCCCAAATGACTTCCATCTTTTCTCCAACCACTAAGTGTTACAAAAACGCCCTAAAGGGGTGATGTCATTCTAAATTAAGGTTTCCTTTTTGAAAAGTGAATTTTAAAGATCAAGTGTTTAATATTATTTTGATGCAAGGGGAATGAGTTAAGGGTTTGTTGAACCCTATCTTATGTTTTACCCTTGCTAAGTGGGAAAACTATGTTCTAAGACTTTTGTATAAATAGAGATCATGTGAATCTCATTTCATAAGACATCTTTCCCATTGTGAGAGGTACTTGGACTGAAATTTTCACCCTCCTTGGAAAATATGTATCTCTCATGCTATTTGTTATGGTTTATCTTTATTATTGGATGGATGGATGATGTACTATATCTCTTCGAGGGTTGTTTCTTTCTATGCAGTGGTGGAATTTGTTGGTCAATTAGGGTTTCGATCAACCCCAACCACCAACAAACCCTTCCAAGTCCATTTTTTATGTTTGGAAATAATATATCGTGGTAAAGGTTGTTAGGAGGAGTAAAAAGGGTTTACACCTCCCAGGTTTTCCTTGTTGGTTAGGGTTTGCCTTGGGGAGTGAAAGGGCTTACACCCCTGCAGGAAGTAACTCATCCAAATTGTTTGATCAAGAGACTCCATTTTACCCAATGGTTAGAGGAATTAGTTCAATTTCATTAGAGAAATAAATCTTGCATTGGTAAACGTGAAATTTGGAATCTTTGAGATTGCCTAAATTAGAAGGAGACGGTGCCTAAGGCACCTTGATTAGGTACTTTGAGCCCAAATATTTTGTTTTGTTGCTAACTAAATATATAGCCATTAGCCATACTAAAATAAATCTCTTATTAACTCACAAAACTAACCATCGTAAAGTTCCTAAAAACTATTCCCATAATCTACCAGTCTTAGCTAATCCTTTTGGGTGGATTGTTGGCAAGTTTAGGTGGTTGACTTCTTTTCTGTAATAACATGTTTGTTCAAACCATACAAAGAATCCTGTTTATACAACCTGCATTTATGCCAGTATTGCTCTTTCATTCCCTCAAGCAAACTAGTCTTTACTAGCTTGTCTCTTTGCTAACCTAACTAGACTTTAGCACTTATTTTGGTACTCTTGTATTACTCTTTTACATGCTTATATGTTATTGCTGTTTGTTTAGGACGCTTATCCCCATTTTGGATAACTAAGGAGATTATGTCTCAGGCCCTCATGTTGTAGATATGAATTAATGAGAGACTGCATGACCAACAATACCCCTTTGCACAGCTTGACCCCTCTCTCACCACCACATGGTCACATATTTCGTGTGATGGCATCCACCACATCGACCTGGTTCCCATAAAGGAATGGGTCTTTCTCAATGAGGTAGAAGTCAGTATTATTGTGAGCATAATTTCAATATTTATGCCATTTGAGTATGTTGTATCTTAGGGTTGCTCTAGATTTACAGATATATGCTTTGACATTATGTTCTTTGCCCTGTTTCACTTTGTAGTTGACATTGTGCCCTAGTAAGTGGTCTTCCCTTGGGATGGGTTGCCATTTAGGAACTTCCTTTGAAGATTTACATCATGTACTACTCACCATACTTACCACTTTCCCATCATTATTTCCCTGCATTTCTTTATCTCTTGGGATTTAGGGTGTATTGACCCAAGAAAGAGTTGTCAGCCATTCAAGGGAAGAAGGGGTTGAAGGCTCAGAGGGATTGATTTGCAAAAGATACAAGCCTATATATGAACTCCTAGATGCTTCTCTTCACTGGGATCACCCAAGAAAGCAATGAAACACTTATCTTTGAGTCAAGGGGACCAAATATGATAAAGAATGCTTAAAGGATTAGTTGAAGGATAGCAGGTCTCATCACAAGTTTCCAACCTATAATGCCCATGAATATCTAGTGGTATGACATTGCTATCATGGTACTGCAAACCAGTGTAATGGCTCTTAGTTGCATGGTCGAGAGAAAGGGAGTCTCATCACCTAGCCAACCTTCTCATTTCCACTAGGTGTTTGTGGGGTGGTTACTACCATTATCTCGACACCACGCACAGTGGCAATGACCTTCAACCTTCCTTAGCAGGACGGAGACACTTTGATTCCACCACCATCCCCTCCTGGCCTTAGGGCAAGATCTTACCCAAGTTCTATAATGTCCTTTGAGCAGCTAATTGTTTGATATAGTAATATTTAATGTAGATGCTTAGGTGGCTCATTTATGATTGGATTCACTTATCATGATGTTAAGGACTGAGATCCTTGGAGGGTGTGCTTATTTGTTTTTCTAGGACCTAGTTGAGGACGCTTTGGAAGAACAGGTTTAGCTTGGTCTTCCATGGGCTTGTAAGACGACAAGTTGGATGCCAAGGGTCCACATGATCACAGAGATGAAGAATTGAGACCTAGAAGATGATGTGGAAGACCTGGCCACATGCCAAACAATTTTCCCCAGAGGCAACAGTCTTCTTTTTTAGTTTGACGTCATATTCGGGGGCTAGGATTTGGTGGTGGTGTTATTACCTGCTGACACATGGACGTTTTGAGGAGGATGAGGCCTCGACCATGAGGAGATTGCCTAGAAAATTGACATGTGGCCTTTGGTGGTTTACCATTGCTTCTCCAACATCAACGAATTGTTCCAAGTGTCAAACGCTCCCCAGTGTGGGGTGACATCCATGTAAATTAGGGTTTTATTTGTGCAAAAAGTGAAATTTTTAAATGAATTGTTTAATATTACTTTGTTAGCAAGGCATATTAGGGTTGTTGACCCTAGTCTTGTGGTTTACCCACAATGCTTCATGGAAACCTGCACAAAAAATCTAGCTAAAGCATACACAAACAAAGCTTATCGCGAAGAAAAAGGAAAAGAGATACATAATGAAGAATGAGAATCAATGCATATTATTATCTTTCAATGAGTGAGTGATCTTCACTCATATAGGCAATGACATCCTATAATTAGTACAGTGACAGCAAGACAGGAAAGTTCAAATAGAACTGGCCTGCTAACTCCATCAACTAGTGTTACTCCCACATTGAACTAGTGTGTGATGAAAAAAATAGAAATTTTCCAACACCCCCAAACATCACTTCAGTTAAAAATGAGTCCCCACTACTAGGCCATTTGAGGTAATCATGTACAATGCAACTAATAAAACACTCAATAAAAACGAGGGAAAGAGGGAAACCACACCGGGAACAAAACCCCCTAAAAGATAATCTATCAAAGATAATCTATCAAAAGAAAGAAATGATGTAGCTTATAGGGCAATCAAGTGGTTTCTTTCAATCGCAAGACGCATTCTAAGGCCAAACCACCACCGAAGTCTTCTGGCAAAGACAGAAACATTTATGGACTATCAGTCCCTGCAACCATCTAGCCTTGTACTCCTGATCCCGTGGGAACCACCTCGGACCTAAAAATATTCCTTCTTTCTGTGGAAGTGAAACCAGATTCCAAGTCCCGTTCTATAAGAGTGAGTCATACTCCTTCTACATGGCGGCTTGCCATAATGGATTTGCATAACTTATTGTAGGTCTATGGATCAATAGATTGAACAATATAACAATGCATGGGAATCGCAGGTTCTGAAGTTGAAAGTACATGAGAAGACTCCTCATGCTGAAATTTATTCCTCCTCTAATCCAATGGATTCTTTGCAAGGTTGCCTACTTCCTAATGTGTGGTATGTTCCTTCTTGGGTATCTGTTGAAGGATCGACGTTGGCTTCTTATCTGGATGTACTACCTGCTTATTTTCATGTACATAATCTAAGTGTATGGAATCATCTCTCATGTCTGAACCGACATGTAAGAACAAGAGTATATGCATGTTGCAATGATGGGAGGCATGAAAAGCACTATCCTTATGTGTAAGTAGAATAGAGGAGTCATCATTATAAAACTTAGTGAATTTATACAACCTTGACTTGTGATCCACCCTCACCACTGTAATGATGGAATTGCCATGCATGTCAATTATTGAAACGAAATCTAATGTAAATTCAACCTTTACCTTCCTAATAACTGATAAACTAAGAGTGATTATAAATATTTGGAACATGTAAACATTCTCAAAACTGCCATTAGGGAAGTTTTCCTCACTCTCCCTTCTCCCGCTACTTCTATTGGAGTATCATACCCCATGAGAATACAGGGTCTTGAGCATGGACTCAAAGAAGAGAAAACTTCCTCTTTTTTCTACCATATGATGGGATGCAACTTAATCTATAATCCATGAATCGATGAGGAATTAATTCTAAATGGAGCATGATGATTACCTTTCTTTGGAGCAAGATCTTCTTCCTTCCGCTTCTTGACTCTCTCTAGAATAAATTTTCCAAGGTTGTTATGTTTAAGTACATGTTCCATAAGATCGATATGTTTCTCATGCATGTGGATTCTTCATGATTCAATTTATTGCAAGAAGTGCATTGTTTTCCCTTCTTCTTCTTCTCTTGAATCAAGAGCTCGAACCCAAGAATCATTAAAGGGTTTGGAATCCTCCTTCAAGCCTCGCTTTGATGGCCTCTTTCCATCATGCATGGTGAGTGCATGTGCTTGAGATCTTCATTAGCCTTAATCAGATGAGTTTTGTCTACTCTTGTGTAAGAGAATCAATGAACCGAATAACGAGGCATTTTCCAATTTGTTCCAAAAAGACATCTATCATAATGGAAATTGAGACATATACAACAGATTCTGTCCTAACTGGCCAAGATTGTTAGAATAAGTTGTTTCTCTTGTGTAGACTTGTCAATACCACATTCACAAAATTTAAATTTAGTAAATAAATCATGTATATTGTCAAAACTTTGAAATCTATACTAACTCTACCAAGGTATGTGACCGCAGATCTCATCTCGCTTTCCAAAGAGTCCTTCCTGTGGTCCGTGACCTCGCTTGGAGTCTTACATGCGCGGAACATGAAACCGCTATAAATCGCTGGAGATTAACTCAAGAAGCTGGCCTCATCCTTACAAATACTTCATCTCATCTTCTCAATCACCTAGGTAGGTTCGCTTTCACAGCCATCAAATTTATAAGGCAATGTTTTCTTCTTAGTTTACTTGGGATTCCAATCAAAATACTTGTATGATGTGAGATTACCACCAAGTTTGACTGTATAATAGTTGTCATTTCCATCTTCCACTATTTCTAAGAACCTCTAAAACTTTACTCTCAATCTTCAAGTGGAAAATTAAGAAATCATGGCAAAAATAACACTTTAAGTGAAAATTCAGATCAGGATGACCTCCCAATTTACTTTCAGCAAATGGTGAGGAATTAAATGATTGAAACCCACTGCATAATGGGTCGATTTGCATTTTTCATGTAATAGTTTGTTTCAAAATTAATATTTTGGGAGCAATGAATGTAGAAAGGTACTCACTCACATATTCATATCGGCCAGGAGGCTATCTTTATGCTTACTTTCTCTCGAAAGCAAACAAACGGTGAGGAATCGCACTAAATAGTTGAAAACCCACTTGCAAAATGAGTCGATTCACTTCTCACGTGGGTCGTTTCCTGAAAACATTAATACTTTTGGAGCAATAATTGTTGAAAGGTACAACCAAGGATTCAGACATTGTGGGAGGCTATCTCTTTCTAAGCAAACGTGAGGAATCTCAACGGGTTGAAAACCCACTTGCATTGGTCAGATGCATTTCCCACCAATCGCTTTCCTCAAAGATAATACTTTTGGAGAAATAACCACTGAAATGTACCTAATTAATGGATTTATTTCCTCAATAAACTTCAATTTTCCTGTTCTTTGGTTTACCTGGTTGTCTAAGCATAGTTCGATACCATGTCACATTTCTGTCCTCGCATTGTGATATCTAGCTAAAACATACACAAATAAAACTTATCAAGAAAGGAAAAGAGATACAACAGCACATAAATCATGTTTATTATCTTCACTGAGTGGAGGATTCTTCATTCATATAGGTAATGACATCCCATCTTAGGAATGCATACATAATAGTGATGGCCTAAGATTAGAAAGTTCAAAATAGAACTAGTCGCTTGAATTTCACCTAACTAGTGCTGAAAATAGAAATTTCTCCAACATAACACCTTCTAAATATGTGGACAAGTCACCTTTGGGACATTTTGTATAAATAAGAGAGATCATAAGATCTCATTATAACATAACTATCCATCGTGTCAGAAGACTTGATCTGAAATTTTAGCTACACTTGGCATATTTTGACTTTCATTGGTTACACCTCAGTAGCGGTTGATGGAGTAGTGAAGTGCTAGCCTTGGATGAATGGTTTCTAGCTTTTTATGGTGATTATCTTATCAGTCTTTCTTGATTTTGGTATTGTCTTTTACTCTTATGCTATCACTGTTTCAAGTCAAGGATTATTGTAAGTTAGGTGGGAAGTGAGAACATTTACACCCCCACTCTAGTCTCATCATTTATTGCTTGAAGTTTATTGATGTTGCTGCTGATTGAGTCAGAGGATTTACACCCCTCATCTTCAAAGCATAACTAGAGATATTTGCCCCGGGGAGTAAGAGGGCTTTACACCCCCAAGGAGGTAACATATCTAGTTCATTTACTTGACTCCATTAACCCACATTGCACTAGTCATTTGTTTCATTGGATATATAAAATTGTTGCCTTGGGAAGAGTGAATTTTGCTAGTTTCAAGTTTATCTTTTGGAGAAGTGTTCCTTAATCCTTGAGTTGTCTTGCCTCATTGAGGCTTCCCTCTTCTCCCACTACTTTGATTGTTTTTATAAACATTAACCTACAAATATATAGGTTGCATAACCCTAGCTCCTTAACTCTCTTTATCTCAAACCACCCTAGGAATTCTGTATATATAACTTCACTCACCTAATATAATAACTAGGGCACACTTTTAGGGCTTTGGACACTTTCTATGGTTAATTTTTGTTAATGATGTCATTGAATATTGTCTAAGGTCGTAATTTTAAAAACATTTTATAACAAGTTGTTTTATTCCGTCCTAAAGTGTTATATTCAAGCCATAATTGATTTCTAAACTCATTGATGATATTGCCAATTGATCTTGTGTTTTACATGTTGATTTTATTATTTTATTTTCATATATAAATTGTCATATATCACAGAATTAGGGACAACAAGCTTAACTTGTTGATCCATACTAACATATAGCATTTTGGCAGGTTTTCTTTGTGTCTTGGGCAAGTACAATCATCTGAAGAAGTACTCACATCTTCGATGCAACAATCACTTGATTTACAAGACATCTCTTTCCACATCTTGCTCCACTTAGATTTGACTTCTAAGGGTTCCACTTCCATATCCATCTATATACATCTCATTCCCCCTAGAGTCACTGACTTTCCCTGTGAGTGACCCAACATTGGCAAGGGACCTACATTGAGGTGACACTGGGTGTAGGATTCCTAAGTTAGCATCTCCTACTTTTGTGGTTGGGTCGGGATTTTCCCAACCCAAACACCAAGTGTTATAACAGGGACAACAAGCTTAAATTGTTTATCCACTTAACATACTATATGCAAACTTGGCTTTTCTTGTGTCTCAAGCATGTACTATCTCTTTGCGGGTCACTCAAGGCTTTGGCAACATCAAACATTCCTCAAGACTCATCACCAAGTTGGTTTTAATTGTTGGATGACATGAACATGAATATTAATATAAATAAGTCTTGGAGTATGACCTAAAATTGCTTTTCTTTACAAGAGCTATCTTCGACGGACATATAAGGAAACAAAAGTTAACGAATCCAAGCACACAAAAGTCATTTGAATGGATCATTATATAATTTTTCATCTATCTAATACTTTCTAGGTGGAAAATTGAAGGAATTGGCTTTCAGGGCCCATTTTAGTGGTAGGTCCTGATTGAGATCCGGGGCCTGGAACCTTCTAGATCCATTTTGAGTCATCAAATGACATTTTTGGGGTCAAAAATTTATGAGCATAGCTTTAACCACTTGACATTATTCTACACATTGAGAGATCTTTCCAACGATGTAAAAATCGCCTCAATCGGAGCTCTCAGAGGCATATGCATCCCACAAGTTAACCTACCTTATTGATCACCATGGTATGAGGGATGCCACATCATCATCCCCCATTACTCATGAAAGTGGGACTAGCTTTTCGCCAAGGAATTTCAGAAGATTCTAGAAGGTCCAAAACCTTATCACAACAATTATGGGTTAAGGATTCAAAAATCCTAATCCTAGACAACTATATGGCTATGTTAAATACTGGACGCTTAAAGAGAAAGGGTTACATTCTTTGTATTGTACTTGTTCCAGTTGAGCAGAGCATCCAAGGAGGGATTTGAGAGCACAACAGAGGTAGGAAGAGTATGTAGTAGCCATTTAGGCCACAAAGTCATAAGCAACTCCATAGTGAGTGTGATCCAGAATATATTTACAAAACAAAATGAATACGATTCTTATCAAAATGCCCTCGACACAACAACATACGAAATTGGTTTTCATTCAATAAGGAAATAAGCTCAAACCGTAAAAATTCAAGTGGAAAACAAGCTTGCTAGAATGGTGGTAAGACTTATCTCTAAGAAGAGATGCTGCATACTAAGGCCATTTGCAAGAAGATGATTTTACAATGAGGTTCTAAAGGCCTTTAGGCATAAAGAAAATCCAAAACCCTAACCCCACGAGATAAAAGCCAGCTTTGTGGACCCGCTTTGGGTAGTTTGGTGTATCGACTTCCTCTGTATGAATCCTTGCATAAGATCTTCATTTGGGGCACACGATAGCTCTGGAAAGGTACAGTCTAGATTCATTTTGGGGATCAATAAAAAGACTTCAACTATCATTAAGAAACTCAATCCCAAAACTTCATTTAGGCCCACAAAATGGCCTTGGGTTAAGAACTGCTAAAAATAGTAAATTACCAAAATTGCTAGAAAATTGTTTTGAGCTGGCTGGAAAAGGTGGGTGGCCAAAAAATATCCACATGGATCAATACTCAATCCTCCTCCTTACTTAACCAATGGTCTCCCCAATAAGCGCATAAGGCAATGTGAGAGGGGAAAACGCTTGTTGAATCCTACATCTGATGAGTTGTTTGCCTTGTTGAGAAGTTGTGCTGCCGCCGTTGAAGGTTGTCACCAACCCGTGGTTGGAAGGATTGGACCGCTTAACTCAATCCGCTACATGAGATGCCTTTGTGCGTAAGGAATCTTTAGTCTTGTCATACCTTTATCGACTGCTTTTGTTGGATAGAAGGTGCTTGGAATGGGGTTGCAATGGTGTTCTTTTGTTCATGCTTTGAACAAACCGGCAGAAGAAGCCGGACTTTTTAGGGTATGAGATACCACCTTAAAAGATTGTTTAGGTGGATGATAGCTCAATTACCGGTAATATAGAGATGACCCCCAGAAAATAATGACACTGTGGTAGAGACTCATAAATATCATGGCGCTCCACATATATGGTTGGCCCAGAACATCAATACAAACATCCAGAGGGGAAACATCACATAATACCTCATCCTGAAGGGTTGGATTCCATATGACAATCGACACGGTCAATGATGTTGGGCTCTAAAGATGTCCTAAAACAACTTTTAGTTTAACATTAATTTATCAACCCGTGGATTCGTCTTTTATCTCAAGAATATCGGCAAAGTTTATGAAGGTAGCCTAAAATCGTGTAGCTAAACCAGATCTAAGTTCATCAACAATCAAGTTCCTCAAATGTTCACCAAAGATTCTAAGAACTAAAGGAAATTGAAATTTGATTACTAAGATGTTGTGTAAAATGAAAGGAATCACTAACCAATTGGAATTCACTTAACTATAAAGCAACAATTGAATCTAAGAAAGGACTTGCAGATTTAATCTATCAATCATGACCCCACTACCGAAAGGACATAGTAATTATTCTATCTCATGGGAAAGAAATAACAACTGTGACTTAATCAAAGGTTGACAGCCTAATGTAACTTTAATCAAAGGAACAACTATTGTAACCTTAATTGAAAGGAACAACAATTGTAAATCTAAAGCAAAGGAACAACGTTGGTGGAAATGTGATGAACTGTCAAGCAACAATCTTCAGAATGGAAATCATAACAACAATCATCAATACTTAAGGAAATGCATGTCTTCCGCAAACAATCATCAATTCATTGATACGCTCATGCAATTAAATAAATCAATCAATAAATAGAAATCAAAACTCCGAATCATATAATTACAAAAACGCAGATAGTAGCTTCTTCGTGACCGGCCCTCGATCTTCGTAAGCATCATACGAAATCGGGAACGTTGTACGATAAAAACACTCAAAACTTTCATTGATTCCATAATTGGTTAAACATTTACAACAAATTCTCGCGCAGGGCAATTCTGAATCCGAATACTTAAAATGTAGTTTTTTCTATATGTTTTGCGATCGACATTCCTTATATATTGCTAATTCGTTGGGTAACTGTTATCCTGAAGATCGAAAGATCCTCAAGATTGTTTTACTATTATAAAATTACAATATAGCAAATGGATTATCTTCAAACTCGCTTTGTGCCTAAAACCTTCAATCTCCAATAGTTTGTGCATAGCCAAAATCTCTTTAGTTATTTTTGGCAGTTATTTGTCCAATTATGTAACAAAATCAAACCATTACAATCGTGAATTTTAGAATCTATTTAATAAAACTTTAACAACAACTCTAAGAGACATATTAATCATGTTCTTTCCTATTTATTCCTAATTAATTGAAAAGTCAATCAGAATGATATCATAAACTGTGGATAAAAAGGAAGATATTTATACCTTTTTCGTAACCCAACATACCCCCCAGCTTACCTTCTTACATCTCCTCATGCAAGCTAAAGTCTTTCATGTAAACCAGTTATGTTGTAGGGAGGAAAAGTGGGTTCACGAGGTCTCCTGAAACCATGGCTTCTTTTGATTTCATCAAAAGCGGTTTCCTGTCTCTTTTTATTAATTTGAAAATCCTTTTGATAAACTTCTGGAGGAAACCAGAGGAGAGGGGGGTTATACCTACATCCCATCCAAACAGGTCCTTCCTCCTGGAGTAATTTAGCATATCTTTCTACTCTCAAGGTTGCTGCAAAGAATTTTTTATATCCAAAGGGTTCTATACTTTTAACCTCATCAGAGGATACATCCCATCTTAGCTTGGAGGCAGCAAGAGATTCTTCCTTGAATTCTCTAAAATATGTGATACCTGAGCGGATGACATGTAAATGGATAGGAGCCAATGAGTCCACAACTCCTGCCCTTTTCATGAAGGTCTTGTGTCACATGATGGTTGGAAGGGATTTTGGAGGCTCTCCTCTAATCCAAATATCTAAACCAGTTCCTTTGTTCATGAACATTTTGTGAGCCTTACCCCATCTGACCTGGTTCCTAGTAAAGGACAGGAATGCCTGAAATTGAATGTCCCCTATGAAGAGGCCAGGGTTGTCTCCTCTAACTTCATCTAAAATGATATTATGGAAATATAATTCACACAGAAGGTATTGTACATTCTCTTCCTGATCTCTGAAACATGAAATAAATTCTGGAATAGTAGTAAAGGAAATGGGTTTACCTGCTCTGATGGCTTTTACACTCAACAATAAATACCGCTCCAACAAGAATTAAACATAATTAGTGGCAGGGGATCTGCAATTGATGGCATCAGAATAGACATCACATATGTGTTTGATTTGCTCCAAAGCTTCTTCCAATTGGGTTTGCACCTTTTTGGTCTTCTCTTGGGCTCTGGTAAGTGCAGTATAAGTTTTGCCCTCTGTTGCTGTCATATCTTTCAATTCGTTGACAACCCTTTGATATTCAGTCCTAGTCACCATTTCCTGTTGGTGTTGGACCAACGCTTGTTGTGCTTCTGTAAGTTATGCTCTTAGTCTATCAATGATGACACTATGTGCCTGAGATTGAGATGTTTGGTGTTCTTCCATAACACTCATCTCCTCTCTGGATTGAATCAATGCTTGTTGGGCTTGTTCCAATTCTTCTTTTAGCTCATGAATGATGGCACCCTGTGCCCAAGACTTGGATATTTGATATTCATTCATTTCTTCTCTGGAGCGAATTAGTGCTTGTTGGGTCTGTGCAAGCTCTGCCTCCAGTCTATTCATGATAATACTATGTTCCTGAAATTGCCCTGTTATCGTCAATAATTCGCCTCTGTTTTGAGTTAGGGTTTGTTGGGACTGCAGAAGTTCTTCCTCCAATCTTCTAATAGTAGCATTTTGTTCAAAAACTTGAGTTGTTTCCTCTAAAACCAAAGTGTCTGTCTGTATCTCAGTATCGACCATCTCTTGTGTTTATTCAGGAATTACATCTTCATCTTGAATTGTTGCTTCTTCTACCATTACTTCCTCAGGATCTGTCTGTATTCCTACAGAAGTTGTACTAGTTGCTTTCATAGGAAGAGGGTTTCTTCCTTGCATCCTGCCCCTTTTGTTTTTCTTTCTCTTGTGGACCTTATCTGCTAGTTCCAACTATTTTCTCAAATTCTTTGATAATCTCCTTGAGCTTTTCCACTTTCTGCTTTAATCTTACAGCCCTCTTAGCCTTCTTCTTCAGCACTTTGTTTTGTTTCTTTAATTTCCTAATCCATTTCTGGCTTTTGGCTGATTTTTGTCTATGGGGGATCTCGAGGTCTTCTTCATTTCGTTCAGCAGATGGTTGTCCCTCTGCTTCTTCCAAGTGCTCTGTCTGTTCAAGGGGGTTTCTTTCTACAAAAATAAATTCCTCTTGTGTTGTGTCATCTGGAAAGGACATTTCATTGTCAAGAAAGTCTTCAGCAAGTTTTGAAGAGGAGCCTGGTTCTGGTTCTTTTTCCAGATTATGTTCATCCCTGTTAGTTGAGGTTCCTAAGTTCCCCAGAACCTGATCCATTTCTATCTCATAACTCTTAAAAAGTGTTTTTCCATGTGCTTTGATGTAGGTTGGGTGTTTCTCTTATTATCTTTTTGTGTTGTCTGCCCTTCTTGGTCAATGTCTTGAATATTTTCCTGTAAAGGCTCTTCCATGACATTCTGAGGTTCTTCAGGGTGCTCTGTTGCATTCTAAACTGCTTCAGTTATTTCCCTGATTTGTTTGCTTCTTTTCCTTGTCCTAGGGGGGGATCTAAGAGCAACCATTGTTCTCTTCTTTCTTTTTGTTACTGCCTGTGTCTGTGAGGTCTAGGCCTCAATAGTTTGAGCAGGGTCTACTTCAACTTCAGTTTGGGGAACTGGATTTTCTCTTTGGGTGGTAGTTGCTTGCTCTAGTTGTGGAGGTCTACTGGCCTCAATAATTTGAGTAGGTTCTGCTTCAATTTCAGTCTGAGGTGGTGAAATATTGCCCTCACTGGTTTGGGCAGGTTCTGGTTCAACTTCAATCTGAGGTGATGAAATATTGCCCTCACTGGTTTGAACAGGTTCTGGTTCAACTTCGATTTGAGGTGATGACATATTTCCCTCAATGGTTTGGGCAAGTTCCCTTTGGGTGGTGGTCGCCTGCTCCAATTGTGGAGGTCTATTGCCCTCAATCAAAGTTTCCCAAGTCAATTGAGTTTGACTCAGTGCTTTATCCACTATCAATTTAACTAGCTTGTGATGGCTAATAACAGCAACGGGGTCTTTGGACTTTTGTGTCCTTAGAGCGACTTCATGTAATACAGTATCTAGGAAGAAAGGAAGTTTAAGTACTAACCATTGCTTCAAGGCTACCAGCAATTTAAGATTGTGTGGTCGAATTACATCATACCATCCATCGCAGGTGATGTAGCGCTGAACTATCCCCGCCAATTCCTTCCATGGTTCACTGAGGGTATTAGGATTTAGTCCCTTGCCTTTTTTGTCCAATTCTTCCCCCGGTTCTGTGAAAGATTCCACGGCTTCCCTCAGCTTCATGTATTTCCCTGCCCATTGACTACCTGTGTTAGAGAGGCCTGTGACCTCTGCTATGATTTCCGAGGTGACTAGTATTCGTATACCCTGGACCGTAGAGATTTCACCTTTCAGGTTTTGAAAGAATTCCAGTGTGACATTTGTGTCATCTCCTTGCAAGCGGTTGAAGTATTCTGTCCACCCTAGGCGATGTAGGATTTCTCTCGCCTGTTCTGTAACCCGGAGTATTGTCGACTCTCTGTGCACACTTCTGCCACCCATATTTCTGTGAGAAGAAAGAACGACTATCATTCATGTTTACGAATTTGGTTAGACCAGCTTTCGAAAAACAAATGCCAGAAATGGAAAATATCAGCGACGACAAATGTATAAAGACATGGATTTTGTATTAATTGCAATCATTACGGCTAGTCGGGAAGTGTGTCGAGCATCCCCCTCATTAATGTAGAGGTTGTCCTCGACCGTCAGTGTAGGTGGAAGCAATGAGTGCGGGTACTCTCGAGTAAGAGGTAATGATTGTGTCGCCGCCACCAATAGGGCTAACCAAATATAATTTTCAAAAAGACACATGCCACTAAAAATCAATTAAACGATAGTCATTTGATGTGTGGAATTTATAAAGTTAGTACACCTATGTGCAAAAATGATTTATGGAGAAATCAATCGAAAATAA
>SNQJ01S0119996.1:0-24462 GCA_010110895.2 Picea sitchensis
GGCATGGCATGGCATGGAATTGCATAGGAATTGACATGGAAATCACATCGTATTGTAAGGCATGGCATGAAATGGAAAAGAAAGGAAATGAAAGGCATTAAATGGAATGGCATGGCATGGCAAGGTAAGGAAATGCATGACATGGAAACACATGGTAATTCAAGGAATGACATGGTAATGCGTGCAAATCCAACGGATGGAATGGAAATGAAATGAAAGGAAAGGAAATGCAAGGAATTTAATGGCATGGGAATAAAAGAAAATGAAACGCAAGGTAGGGCATGGCATGGAAAGGCACATCATTTAAAGGAAATGAAAGGCATGCAAAGGAAATGCATGGAATGGCATGGCATGTCAAGGAAAGGCAAGGCAAGGCATGGCATGGCTTGGTATGGCATAAAATTGGCATGGAAATGGCATGGCATGGAAAGGCATGGAAATGGAATGTCAATGGAATGGCATGGAGTTTTAATGGTATTCTATTGCATGGAAATGGAAATGGAATGGCATGACATGGAATGGTTTGGACAAACATCCAATGGCATGGGAATGGGAGGAAAGGCATGGCATGGAATGACAAGGCAATGGATGGCAGGGAAGGGAAAGGCATGACATGGCATGGAATGTAAAGGAAAGGAAATGCAAGGCATGTCATGGTATGGAAACGAAAGACAAAGAAAGGCATGACATGACATGACATGGAAAGAAAAGGCTTCACATGGAATGGAAAGGAAAGGCATAACATGACATGGAAAGGCATGGAAATGGAAGGAAATACATGGCATGGCATGGAAAGTAAAGGAATGGCATGGAAAGACATGGAATGGAAAGTAAATGCAAGGCATGGCATTATAAGTCATGTGAAGGGAATGGAAGGCATGACATGGGATGGAAAGGCAATGCAATGCATGGAAATTGCATGGCATGGCATGGGTTGGCAAGGCGTGGAAATGGAATGACAATGGCATGGCATGGAAAGGCATGGAAATAGAATTCCATTGAATGTATTGGAAATGAATGACAATGGAATCACAATGGCATGGCATCAATAGGTTTGTGGGTTGGGTTTGGGAGGGTCCTTTGTCTCCTTGTGTGCTATAACCAAAAAAATTGGTAGGAATGTGCAATAAATCTTTGTTATAATGGAGAGTGATTAGTGAGATTCTTTCCATGTTTTGTAATGTTACATAACTTTCTATAAACGCTCAAAAATCCTCCTTTCATTATTAGTATTTGCTTCTATGTCCAACTTCTTGTTTCAACTTCTCATTCTATTTTATTAGTTTATGGATCTGTAGTTGGCTTCCTTTAAAATTCAAGGTTTTTATCTCAAGCTAGACAATTACCGTAAAGATGATTGGAGATGACTCTTAAAAAAATTTGATAAGCTTATAGGGAAGCAGTGTTACAACTGGCTCTCATTGGGGGAGATATGTCCTTGCCAAATTGGTTTTGGAAAGTCTATTGGTTTATTGGATATTATTATCTTGTATTCCTAAGTTGGTTTAAATCTTTATCAAAAGGAAAATTTTTATTGTGTACAGGGAAAATGAGGGTGTACATATTTGTCGTTGGGAGACGATTGGTCATCCTAAACTTTATGGAGGATAGGGACTAAAGAATATGGATATGTTTAGATGGGCACTGGCTTATAAAATTTTATGGAGATGCATGAAAAAAACTGATTATTTAACAAGGTAGTGAAAGATAAGTATCTTCATAATTACTTTGTAAATGCATGGTTCAGAGGGAACCCTCTGAAATCTTACAGAGTATCAAATTCTTGGCGTTGTCTTTTAAATTCATTTCACATTGTATCAGATTGTCCTTCTTTGAAACCTGGGCCTGGTACATCAATCAGAACTGGAGAGGATTCACTTATTGGGTTGTTAACTTGTTCGACACTGATAGATAATATTATTTCCATCTTATGGGATAGAGGGTTCGATTATATATTTTAGGTGGTGTTTCCTCCAAGGCTAGGTTTGGTTATGTCATAGTGGATGTCGGTAGAGGATTTGGGTCTTCATGGATTTTTAGCAGATGAATGGAAGGTATAAATTAAGGTTCTTAATCGGTTTGGTGTTTACCTATCAAACTATCAAATGATTTGTAGGGAGGTTTCTGTCATGGAATGTAAATTGGGGGTTAATGCCATGGAAGAAGTTATCCAACCTTATCATTCTAGTTCTGAAGTAACTTAATAAAGTGGTGGGCCAAGGCTTTGGGATTGAATAGTATCTAAACTTTAATTTTTCAGTTGGCTTCTTTTGGAGAATAAGGTACTAACTTGGGAAAATTTGTAGAAGAAGGATAGCATGGGTCCTAGTATTTGTATGCTCTATTTTCGTATGGACTTACCATTTTATGTATTCAATTTTTTTTTTTTCTAAAATTGCTTGAAATAGGTGTTATGATATCTAAATTTATTATCGATGAATTTGCAATAACCTAATGACATTCATAATTTGGATGTTTCTGCTTTTCCTTGATTTTAAAGTGCCTACATTTTTGCATTTGTTGGTAATTGTGATTACATAGGAACAAACTGATATTTGAGGGAGGCAAGGTCTCTGATAGAGTTGATTACTTTCAAGTGTTGGCTATGTTTGGGAAGTTTAAGGTTGTTAAGAGCTCCAAATAAAGATTTATCCTAATTCACTTGGAGTAATAGCAATGCATACTCTATCGGATGGCTTGACAGCCTGCCTCACAGTGGGAATTTAAAGTGGACCTCGTGGGATGATTAAAATAAATTGGTCGATCAGTTACAAGTGGAGGTTCAACCATGGTACTGACACAAATACTCATGGAAAATTGTTGTGAGTTTGGGCTCTTCTATTGATGGTTACATATTTATCATTTGTAGGTTTTGAGGGATTCAAAGATCACCAATGATTGGTTGAATCATCGAAGTGACATTCAAGTGACAGGTTTTCACTTTTGGAAGGAACAAATTTGTAACCCAAGTTTGGAATTTTCCTATATCAATTTCATCCATATATACAGAGAGTTCAATGAGGATGCAAAATGTTGTCAAAGTAGGCGCTGGATATTTATGGAAGGCAGGTGCCTCCACTTAGACATTTTCTAATCTTCTTTATTTTGTGTTTGGTGTTTAGATATTGTTCATGATTTGATGCATGTAATTTGTAAGGTGCCAATAATTTAGTGGACTTCTTGATTTTGTTCAGAGCAACATTTTGATTTTATAACCTTTTATATTTCTATTATATATAAAGGAAATGACTTTTCTTTGGTGAAAAACGATACCTTAGTGATAAATAAATAAAACAAAAATATAATCAAAAATTATATTTATACACAATACACAATTCTGCTTGATAAGTAACAATATAATAATTTTAAAATAAAAATAAAAAATAATAATAAAAATAAATAAAAAAATAAAATAATGATGAATATTTATGTGGAAACAAAGTTTTCACTCAACTTTGTTCTATATTTGTTTAATCCTTTCCCATTTAAGTTCTTTGGAATGTTTCCATTTTAATGTTTAGAATTTCAACTTGTGTGACATGGTGCATAATTGTGTGATGATACGTTATAATAAAAAACTTTATGTGAAAAATACAATTATGATACTATAATGATAAAATGTAATATATTATTGCCTAAAAAATTTCCTCCGAATAACATTAATTAAGTAAATTTGACTTTTAGCCAAAGGGCATGAATATTATGCATAATGAAAAAGTCATCGGTGATATTTTACTATCTAAAAGTATTTACTTCATATTCGATAGTCGCGGTTATTAGTCCCTACTGCAGGTATAGGACTATATCGATCGACACTGTTGACTTGAACAGTTTGTGCGCTGGATTCAAATATTTGTGCCTATTTGCTACATTTCCAGCAAATAAGGAAGTGAAAAATCATTTTATATATAATAAAAGTGTCATAATAAGATCCGAGCTGGTACTATAGCCTGATTACGCTTCTTACTATTTCCAAAGCATTGGTAGCGTATCATTCCTTTAAACAAATTTTATGTATCTGTTTTAACTGCGGGATTACCGCTACCACATCTGAATGTTTGGTTTGAAGAATGGTGCTAGGTAAATTTTTGGCAATGTTTGATATGGTGGCACATCCAAAGTTTGGCTTTTGCAATACATTCTTTGGTGTTCAAACTATTGTTACAAAAAATATATGAATTTGTTTGGGATACGCCGTGAGACTCCTCGCCATTGACCTTTTCTTAAATAAGTTTACAGGGCATTTCTAATAGACTTAAATGTTTACCTATCAGGCTTGTAGTGTTGAATGAAGGAGTTTAATGTGTTTGTTACAAGACATTTTAAAGTTCGCTTTTAAAATTTATATGCTCCAGGGGCTTTGTTGGTTCATTGGTCCATGCTTGATTTTTTCATGGCACTGATTTCTTATTTACATGTTCTCATTATTCTTGTTTGCCTATTCATATTGTTGTAGTTTGTACATTTGGGTTTCTGCAATCGCGATTGGAAGAGCCTCGTTCCTTTGGGGGTGGTTGTTGCTTGTTCCTTTCTTTGCTGTATGCTATTTATTGTTGCTTGTTTCGACTTTGGGTGGGTTCTGGGTCCCATGCCCACTTGGGCCTTTTGGTGATTTTTGGTTGGGTTCTTATTTGGTGCTTTTTTCTTGTTTTCCCAGGGTTTTCTAGCTGCTGGGATGTTTCATCTGTGTTGGATATCTGGTTACATTTTTTTTGCACTTAGGGTGTCATATAATACTATTAATATAAAATAATGGAATAAAGAATTGCAGGGGATGTAAATTGCATCTGTTATGCGTTGAAATAGAGTTTGTCGGTCTGAAAATATTTTTCATAGTTGTCGATGCATTTTACATGGATTCTATACACTATGGTTTCATATAGTCAGGAGAGTGCCTTTTGCTGTAGGGATATAATCAGTTTCTCCGACTTTTTAATTTACTCATTGTAAATGATTTGACTCTATTTTGGCTTCATGTTTTTGTGGTCATTTTGGAGGACTATCGCTTCAAGTTACATACATAGCATTTTTCTTATGGATACGGTTTAATAGGTTCTAATTTAACTATGATAACTCTTGGATTAGTGTATACATTGAAGCTTTTCTCTGAATTAGTTATCTTTAAAAGAATGCCTCTTAGACAAAATAGAATGCAACTTATGAAATTATAGGTTTCGACAAATACAGGTTACTGACTTAAATCTCTCGGGTTAGTGGGTTGAAATTCTCAGTTTATTAAGATCAAAAAACAGAAGAAATTGTAGACTATGTCAATTGAATCTGCTACTTTTAAAGCAGAAGATCAAAATATTTTATAGCTACCCATTCTTTTTCCATGGATTTATGTGTTACTAGCTGTATAGTTATGAAATTTCATTTTGTTGTGTGGGAGATATAACTCTTCTCTCCCTTTTACTTTCTTGTTGTAAATTGTGTTTGACTCTAGTTTGTCGTGTTTCTGTGGTCATTCCAAGCAACTGTAGTTCGGTTGCATACTATGACAGGTCATCTGTGGTGTATACATTAGCTTTCCTCAATTAGTTTTCTTTAAAAAAAACCTCCTGGACAGAAGAGAATGAAATTTATGAAGTGATAGGTTTCCTGAACAACATAGATTAATGATCACGGGTTGTCTTCTGGCAGGGAGATGAAAATTGGAAGCTTATGTTCTTCCTGTGTCTCTACAAATAGCATGTGGAGAGTTCATATCATTCCGGGACCAATGCTGCCTCGTTGCATGCTTAGACAATTTGTGGATGTCTTGGCGGATAGGTCGTATCGAACTATGGTGTATATGTTGGATTAATGAGAGGGTGGGGTGAATCAATAATAGTGTGTACATTGATATAACTTTTCTTCAAATGTTATATCAATGTAGAATTATTATCCAATAATGACCAAAGAAGAAATAAACAATCATGGACATACACAGTACAATTGTTTTAATGTGGGAAACCTAAATCGAGAAAACCAGATGAATATTTTTTCTTATATGTATTGAAGAATTAAATTCCATTGGAAGCACCAACTTCCTTTACTTGGAAGGAGGCTCCAACTTCTAGTTTATGCGTGTGTACTTCACAACCCAGGGAAGATCCAACTCCCTAATTCTATAGTTATAATTAGAAGGAGGCTGCTAACCCCCTATGTTCTCTCACATAGCCTGTATACAACACTCTATCTCGTCCTCAACTTCTACCAGCACTGGCAGAAGTAGAATGATGGAACCAATTGCCACACTATCATTGTGAGATCACTCCAGAATTCTGTACCAATAAATATGGTCATGCATCAACTCCTGCACTTGCATAACTTGTAATCAACTCAGATTATAAACAAGTGCATCAACTATGCACCAACCTCACTAAAACCTCTGAATCAACCCACTATAAATGTATGCATTAAACTGTATGTACTCAAGTATGTACCAATCATGTGTCAACTAATCATCAACCAACATAAAAAACTAGTACACCTCATGTATGCACAACTCATCAACTACTTGTTCAACCATGTGCCTTAACATAACTCAACCAAAATCCTCATCAATTTCATCATCATCCAAATTGATTTTAGTAGCTTTGTAATTGGAATCTGGTGTGTGTATAGTGGATTCTCAAGCATTCCTTCAAGACTCCTGTTCCACTTCTCGCTAAAAAGAGACTAGCATTTTCAAACTTTTATTTAGTCTCACTTGACTAGTTTTGATTAGTCAACAACCCTAACTTGAAGTAATCATAATCTCTTGTATTTGTAACAATGTATAAGTAAACATCACTATATTAAAATAATACACAAATGTTCTTTTTCAGTATTTTTTATTCAATTCCTCCAAGATTCATTACTTGGAACCTCATGTGAAAATGACGAGAAGTAAAAAATGGAATACCTTGTTGAATTCCAACTTATTCTAGAGAGTTTTATTGTAGAGCGTTCCCCTAACGGAATATTTGTTGAACTGATATGAAACTATTTCACAAGATACTAAAGACAATAATTCCTAACCAACACAATTTGTATCATTAAATATGGATTTGTTCTGAAGCATTTATGAATTTTTTACCCGAAACACCAAGCTTTTGACTAGTTTCGTGACTAGACACAAACCCTATTTTCCACTGAGTGTAATTCCCAAAATACAACGACTCATAAGTTGAATTTTTTTACCACAATTACTTGGATATGTTTCTCAATGGCATACCAATTTCAGGATCTAAATAATTACAAAAAGAGGAAAATGTCGGTGATGACCTATATAAATAACATACCTTAGAAAGCACCATGAAAAAGAATTTATCCTTCCTTTTGCATTTTGGGATTCTCTTTCTTCACCTTCACTCATAAATCTGGTTTATATATCCTTGGTTACCTCAGACACCTATATATATTCTATATAGTGCATAAATGTATATTAAATGAGAGAGCCTTTTCCTCTTATATTTCTATACTCTCCAAGTAGCTTCCTTTAAAAAACATATTCTAGGTCAATTTGCCCACTTTACTTATTTTAGGTTTAACCCTCTTCTAATTTCTCCTTTAAATTATTATTGAAATAATTTATGCTGTATTCAATTTGAATTATAAATACACTATCACTTCTTACCTCTTTATTATTTATCCTTTAAAAATCTCTAAACCACTTTGACCTTTGACCTTTAGGCTTTTAGATGATATAAGAGGGTCCTCCAACTTCAGAAGGCCACAGCAACTCTCAAACTCATGGAGGCAGTTATGTGACATCTCACATACCACCAAATGGAATGAAATGTAATATCCATATAGAATAGTATTATCTGGAAAATATATCATAACTCATACCAAGGCCTATACCTAAACAAGCTAGTCCATTATTACCCAAACTTGGGTTCTCTAAATTCTCATGGCCATAACTCTCTTTAACTGTGAGGAGTTATATGCTGTTCCACATGTAACACTAGGAAATGGCATGACAAGAACTATCCATATAGGATAAGTTCACTAGTCAAATTCACTTCACTTTACTTCATCTCATTATTGCACAATTAATCATGGGTTCTTCTTCAAAGCATCTTCCATGAGGGCTTTCACCATAAGGGACTACTTGGAGTTCATCCATATTTACTTTTATTAAACCATGAAAACAATAATGAGTCATATTTACATCAAACACAATACTAGGTCCATTTACCCAAACATTTGTGCTATGGGTTTTCATGCTGACATCAATGACAAATCAATCTTAATCAACACCTTCCCTCTCTTTGGGAATTGATGGCACGACTCTGATGCAATGACAAATCATATCACCTGTCCTCTGAACCATGCCTCTATCCTCTACATCTGATAAATATCTCCCTTTGGAATCAATGGAAAAGTTATCTTTCAATCCGGTTGCTTCCCCGATCAACGTCATTCCTCTTATGGTGCTTCCTATGTACATCTAAGACATAAGATAAGCATTCAAAGCATTCATTCTTGGAGTAGAAATAACTCCAAAGTCTTTTGACAATATATTCAAAGGATTCCTATGAAAGTGGTTTCGTAAAGATGTCCGCCAATTTTCTTTGTGCCCACATACTCATCTCCTCGATGTTCTTTTCTCGTGAACTTGTTCCTATGGAAAGTGATATTTGATTGAATGTACGCCCCTTAAGTGCATCACTGGGTGTTTTGAGATAATGATGGCACTTGTATTATCACAATATATTGTAATGGACTCATCATACTCAACCTGTATACCTGCCAAAGTTTGTTTCATCCAAAGAACTTGTACAACATATCATTGCAATATACTCTACTCCCTGGCCAGATATAGAGATATCATGTTTGTTTCTTATTAGCCATGATATACCAAACATTCACCTAAGTAGAAAATTGCTCCACTGCGATTTGTCGTTTCATCAATACAACCTTCCCAATCTACATAATAAGTGATAGATCTTTTCCTTTGACACTAGTCCAAACTTTAAGTCTTTGAGATATCTCAAGATCCTCTTTAATGCTAATATATGTGATTCCTTTAGTTCTGCTTGAAATCGCTACCTTGGTCCAATCAAGTAAGCATTACATATGTCCATGGATGCTATCACATATAGTAGGCTTCAATCATTGACCTATATCGCCTTTGGAATCAGACTTCTAATAATCATCTTTGCTCAACTTGCAATTGGTTTTGCATGGGAGTCATGGTTTGGTTTGGTAATATTTCATTACTTAACCTCTTTAGCATTTCTATGATATCCCTGGTTTGAGAAATAAAAAATCTCTTGGTTTCTTCGGACAGTGATTCCTGAAGTCCTGTAGTTGAAAAATAGTTCTTCCAAGCAACGACATTCCAAATTCATTATGCACGTCTTTTGCAAATTTCCCAGCTAACTCATCATCACTACCAAAAATAATATCATCAACATAAAATTCAATTAATAATATATTACTTGCTGACTTACCTTGATGTAGAGGGTTGTTTCCGTGACTTCCTTTTCTCTCGAACCTTGTCACGCAGACACTTATCGAAATTGAGTACCATGGTGCTCGAGACTATTTTAGACAATACAAGCAGCTCCTTTAATTTTACACACATAGTCCGTGTTATCTGACAACTGAAATCATTTCCCGGGTTGTTGAATGCAGACTTCTTCTTCAAGTTCTCATTCAAAAAATATGGTTTTTACCATCCGATATACTTTAACATTTTTGGACATGCATGTTAGAAGCAAAATGGATTGCTTCCCATTCCTCCGAAATTGTGAAATGTCTCTTCAAAGTTGATTCCTAACTGTGTATTATCCTTTACATACCAATCTAACTTGTTCCTCCTTGTAACCTGTCCATCATCATTCAATTTATTCCATGAAACCCATTTTGTGCCGACACATTCTTATTCTTTCTTTCGTCTTGGAACCAATTCCTAAGTGTCATGTTTTTCTATTTGATCCAATTCTTCATCCATGGCCTTATTCCAAAAATTCATCCTTTAAGCAGCTCTTTCAAAACAGTTTGGTTAACTTGTAGATAAGAGTGCTAGGCATGTTTGTTCTAGTGAACATATTTTTCTTCTAATATCAACTCCTACGCATCTCTTTGTTTCTGATAATTTGATCTCAAGGATGATTCTTTTGTACTTTCGCTTGCTAGGTGTATTTGGAGATACTTGTTGAAGTTGTTATTCTCATTTCTATAAAATTCTTCATCTTCATCTTCCTCTCTACTTCCTTTTCATCTCTTCTTCTAAAAGTTGTTCCAGCTTTGATTTGTTTTCTTCTTCCCTTTGGACTGCCCTACCTGCTTCATTAATTGTTATGTTGATGCTTCCACAACTTTGTTTAATATTAGATTGTAACACTTGTATATTTCCTTGTACTTGAGTAACCAACAATTATTCCTCTATCCACACAAGAGTCACACCTTCATCTCTACCATCTTTGATGTAGCATTTGCTTCAAAAAACTCAACTTTCAAGATTTCATCTTCCTTTCCATAGCTCGTAGGGATTTTATCAATGTTGTTTCTGAGCATTACCTATTTTGAATGTGAACTGCCATATATGCACCGCTCAGGTCCAAAAAATAGTTGTTAACTCTTGAATCCATTATCATTGTTCTGTTTCATTTCATTGTGTTTCACTTCGTTTTTCTGTACCTCCATTCTCATGGAGGTGTCCTAGCGACCAAGAATTGTATTTTTATTCCATGATTGTTACAAAGTAGTCCATAAATCTCTTTGAGGTGAATTCTCCTCCATTATCCATAATCTTACATATTTGATTCCTAAATCCATCTCATTTTCAACCATTTCCTTGTAGATCTTGAAGTTTTCAAAAGATTTCCTCGACCTATTCTTAAGAAAGAAGATCACAATCATTCTTTTATAATCATCATTTAATAACATAAAGTATCTCTCTCACCTTAAGCTCTTTTATTGTAGTTGGTCCAACTAGAATAGTATGCACAATTTTTAGTGGCTTTTTTGTTGAATATTCCTTTTGATACTCTGAACCTCGGTCTTTTGTTTGTTTCTCTGTTGGCAATGCTTTGGCTAAAGCAAGCGTATTATTCTTGATCCGGGCATTTCTTTGACTATTTATCTTTTGGATGACTTTGAAAAGGTTATCAAAAATGCATGTAACCCACTCCTTCTATGCCAGCCAACTTCATCTTCCTCTTCCTAGACAACACTTTCACTTCCAATTTTGCTTTTAATAGCCATATGTTGCCGAAGTTCTACCAGATCGCACTCAATTTTCTCGAATCCTTTTCATTCCACTCTTTGGAGGAACTGAAAGTAATTTTATGACCTTGATCACACTAGCTTGAACCAAACTTAATAGATTATGCTTCATATCTTCTACTTTAGTAGAACATTTTTCATTTCTCTCTTTCTATCTTCGCTCCTAATTTGGACCAGGCTCTTCTAATGATTTTACTAATCATCATTTCCCAGGAGACTGATCCATCTTTTCCTTTCAGAATGTAAGAAACTTAATTCTCTATCACCTGTTATGTGTTTTAAACATCCATTGTAAACATACCAAACACTTTTTCTTCCTCGCTTATCTCAGAGAGCCATTGTGCTTTCTTTATTGTTATACTGATCTCGCTTTCTTATTCATGTCATTTTCCTGAACCGTTTTAGAATTTGTTGAGGTTCTTTTAGTTGTGGATTAATATTGCAATTTTTTTCCATGTGTCCAAAATTAATACATTTGCAACATTCCACTTCAATACTCAAATATATCATGACATGCAAGAGCATCAGAAGTATTCAAGTGAGTGTGGAGTTTAGCGATTGGAAAGCACAACATGCATTTTTCACGCTTTGAAATGTTTTGTTTAAGGAGCATATTAATGCAATAAAGAATACATGACTTGCATTTCAGTATATTGAGGTTAAACGTATCTTGAGCATTTTCCATTCCAGAAAATACTATTACATTTAAGCCCGCCTAATGAAAGTAGGTAGATTTGAAATAATAGATTAGATAGTTTTGAAAAGCAGGAGGGTGGATATGTATAATCTTCTCACCTTTGTATCATTAGTCATATGTATCATTAGAACATTTTCATAGAACGTAGCAGAGGGTTGTAGAGGAAAACCCATGTACAAAAGATTTGAATAAATATATGGAGTCAACTTAATTGCGGTGTTAAGGATGTTTTCATACATTGGTGAATGGTATGCTTACGCTTGTTTGCTCTCTCGGTTATGCATTTGTTTAATTACTTTGCGTTGAAGCTCGTATGACTTATAGGAAAGCTCATATGAGAGAGAGAATGAGGTTCTCGTTAATTGTTTCTCTTCCCCGAAAGTGAGAGAGTTTCTACAAGGAGTGTAGTGAAACATCCTAAGGAGCAAGCAAGAAAAAGGTTTCAAGAGTTTATATCTAAAAGCCTGTGAGAGTTACTTCATTGTTCTCATTCTAGTAGAAGTGCAAGTGAAGAACAAAGCCATGCAAGGTGTGCACAGTCGGTTGAAAGATTAGAACTTACCAACCAAGGGTAGAGTTGAAGGACCGCTGCTGCCGGGTTGCGCATAGTGTCGAAGAAATCAAATACTTAGAAGTATTTGGAAAGAGTGCCGCAAGGAGTGTGTGCAGGATTCATTAGAATCCTTGAGTTTAGGAGTTAAAGCTCTGGTTGAGGTAGTTCTTTTGAAGTATTCAAAGGGAGACAAGATAGAATTTATCTCACAAAAGTAAATCTTAGGAGAGAAGACGTTGATTCATCTCGTATAATCCATTTATAAAGGAATTGAACGGTCGTGATTCTTCGTGGAGAACTTATGTCAATGAGGACCATATGATCCGAAGAAGCGCTTGGGGAAGGCGGGGATAGAGGAAGTTGGATGAACTCATCCTTTTCGGGTTCAAGAATCAAAGAGGATAATTGATTTTGGCCAAGTTGAGCGTTGGATCAGTTCTAATTCGGGGTTCATAAGTTCAAGGTGGATCAAATTCTTTACAGTGCATAATCGAAGTAGGAGGTTTTGAACTGCTGATCTAGGCATTGTGAGAACCATTGGATCGTGAACTCCTGTGGAGCTATCACATTAGGGAGATCGGGCTTGAGGAGCCAGTTTCAACTCCATGAGTTGTGAAGTGGCGAGAGCCGATAGCTTGTGTGGATGCATGGTACATCCGTCATGTGGGGACCACAAGGGTGATAGGTGTAATTGCCACATCATAGCCAAACATAGTTTCTATTGCATCTCAAGGATTTCATAGAGAAGAGCATAGCCAGGACCCCAATGCCAACTCGTGAGATTATGAAAGTTGCGAAGCGTTCAAAGGAAGTCAATCGTCGCCTCATGGTTTTGCAAGGGAGGGAGTTTAAGGTTTGACACTCCACCATGGAGGTCACGAAGTCATAAGAGGTGCTAGTGCTTAGCCCCAGCCACTCTAAGTCATGTGTGGAGGGTTACTGCAAGGAAAGGAACCCATACTGGGATCGTCATCTCAGTTATCGGGGGTTTGGAAAAGAGGAATCAAGGGTCTTCAATCCACAAACTCGCAAATTGCGAGTTACGAAAGATGCTTGTGCCAAGGCCAATTGTGATCATGTGGAGGTGAAGCTCATAATTTTGTGCCCTCAAGGTTTCATAAGGGGGTTCTTGCATGACCTTTGGATCGATTCGTTGAAGGTTCATTTAGGGATCCAAAAGAGCCACTTCTGCAGTTCTCAAGAAATTTGAATGATCCTTTGCATGGATCTCGACTCCGGTTGCGGGTCCTGCATTAAGTGCTATCGGAGACAAACACTCTTTCTTTCTGTAGTAGAGAGAACAAGAGAACATTTCTCATCCATGCCTAGAAGAAGAGAGGCCAATTCCTCGACCAAAGAAGGGAGGGAAATAAAGCACCAAAAAGCTAGGGCTTGATGGAACAACAGAGTGGCGCACAACAACACCGACAAGAGGGCCGATGCTGAAAAGGGAGGCTGATGCCATAGAAGAAGTCGCAGTACTGAAGATGGCCGCATATGAACACTCCCCAAGAAGGGTTGTATAAGGATAGGTGGGTGCCAGATTAAAGATGGACATTCGATTTTATGAGGGAAACTTTGATGCAGAGGAGATTCTAGATTGTATTAGAGATCTAGATAAATACTTAGACTATGAGGATGTCTAGAAGATAAGAAAGTCAAACATGTCATAACCGGACTTAGAGGGCATGCAACACTACGGTGGGATGAACTAGGCTGATCGACGAAGCGAAAGAAGAAAATCAAGAGTTGAGATAGAATGGTTAAGATGAGTTTCAAATTCATACCCAAGAACTATCAAATTACTCTGCTTCAAAGGATGCAAAATTTGATACAGAAACTGATGTCATGAGTAACAAAATGAAGAGTTCCTAAAGATAAACATCGAGTTAAAAAATATCGGGAAAGAGATGATGAAAGGTTGCCAGATACATGAATGGTCTGAGATAGGACATCCAAGATGAGATGAGCATGATGACCATTCACATACTCAGAGAAGATGCTTATCAAATGGCTTTGGAAGCCTAAGAAAAAGTCCCAGCCGAAAACAAGGGGGTCAACAAATAGGCCGAAAAGGCAGAAGTCACAGAGGGGCAAAACAATTACTTGGGTTCAACATTTAAAATCAAAAAGACTAGCAAGAAGAGGCAGGAGGAAGAAACCCCAAAAGTCAACATGAGAGAGAAGGCAGCTCACAAAGGACAATATGTGTTGATGGTGGGAATACTTTTCCTTATTTCAAGAGGAAGAGGAAGAGGTAGAGGTGGTAAAGTGGAAATGTTTTTGAATGCAATACATAGACTCTAAAATCTTTAAAAGATTTCACCAAGGCATAAGCCTATCTATTAATATCATATTTGATCTCTCAAGACATTCAATGTCTCGACTAAAGAAAGTAGTTTCTGGTTCTTAAACACTCATCATTTTCTAACAATAAGACAATCAGTAATAGTATCAAATGAGGCAAGAGAAAATAAGGAAACTTTCGAGTAATTCCCCTGTTGATAAGCACAAGAGCTTTAGTGAAGGATTTGTTTATCTGATCAAAGGAATTTCAAGACTCAATAGTCCATTTAACTTCATTTCTTAACATGGTTGGCTATAAGTTTCACCATATCAAATAGTACAAATTTGGAAACAAACCTACTTAGAAATTTAATTTTTCCAAGGAAAGCCTGAACTTCTTTTATATAGATTCCCAGAGTGGATGAGTTTGGGTTGGTTTCTGACCATGTTAGATCAATCATGACCTCTGCTTGATACTATGTGGCCTTCAACAAATTTCCTCCTCATGGAAAACAAAAACTTTGGGATTTAAGGAGAGGTAAAACTTTCTGCAGACTTCAAGAAAACCTTCTCCAAATCGAAAGCTGAGCATCCATGGATCGCTTGAAAGAAAGCCTGCAGATTCATATCAAACCAGCAGCATTTTGCATAAATCAATGTACCGGTAGATTGCGATGTTTTTCTCTGTCCTTCGGCAGGACAAAAATATCATTGTAGCCAAAGAAGTCATCAATCATGGAAATCCCCGGACGCTCATGTTACCTCACAATATATGTCCCGTCCTAAAATTGTCCTTGTTCTTGAGATCTTTGTCTGTGCTCTCAAATCACAAAGTCCCATTTCCCACTCTTCTTCCTCATCGGGGACTGTTGGCCACCCACCTGAATACCCCAAAGGCACAAATGATCCGGCATCCAACAACTCCCTTTAACTCTTTCCATGATAGAGGGAAGCAATATAGGATTTGATCTGGCTTTAGCTTCTCACTAAATGCTTGGTCATCTCTTCTTGAGTGGGATTCATGCTTAATGACAGCTCACATAAGTCTTAGGTCTTCATAGGTCCAATAAATACATAAGAAAATTCCCTTAATAAATCAGTACATTCGATCCTTTGCTCTCTTGCTACAAAGCCACCAAAAATCCTTTGGCTCCATTTGAAGTCGATGTTATACCTGGCCAGGATGAACATTATTTCTTTAGACTTGGCCCTTTATTGCCACACCATTTCCATCAATAATATTTCTAAAGGGACTAGTACCTTTGGAATGTGATTGCTAGGCAACCAAATTAACATGATGATAACCACATATTTCATAAGATCTTCACATAAGGTTTGTTCAAAGAAGGGTTCTGGTGCAATGCTGGAAATTCCTCAATAGTCTCTAGGAATCTTTGATTTCAAGATCATTCTCAAAAAACTTCCAATTTTGACATTGTCGCATGGAGGGCATGTAATTTTACTTCATGTATCGTACCTAAGTTTAGGTGGCAGAGGCACTATGAAATTTCTTACTTAAGTGGCCAGGGAATCAACCAGAGTGTTTTCTCCACTTGGAATAAATGATATATTGAAAGCTAGGAAAATCCGCCAATGAGGTCCCGTTTCATTTTGTAATCCCAGTTTAAGATAGTTTTATCCTAGTAAATGAATTTTGATTTGTCGAATGATCATTCCCACATCTCCCCAAACAAAAACACTTCTTTGATTCCCATGTCATTTGAAGCCCTCAAACCCAACACAAGAACCTCATACTCTGCCACATTATAAGTAGTCTCAAATTCTAATCCCAGGCGACACTGGAGCATGGTTTCTTGAGCAGGTGGAATGAAAATTATTCTATTAACGACACCATCTTTAGGTTGTGCCCTGCGGAAAGAACATTTTCCATACATAGGTGATTGGCAGAGGATTTCCATGGGGGGGAATTTGTTTCTTTCTGATTTGATGATGGGCCTCAGGGGTATTGGTAAGCTGCAACAAGTTGGATCCCATGATTATATGTGTCCCCCCTAATCCACCAAACACCAGCACGTCATGTAAGGTTCAGTGGATGTGTATATGGGAGGGGATGGTCCATCTTGGCGATTCACCAAACATTCCAGGATTTTCACTGCAGTTTCTTTTCAATCTTGGCATGATTGAGTCTCAGATGATATGAGGTTCTCGGCTGTAGATATCGGAGAGGCTCTTTTGAAATCTTCATGTTTAACTCACCGTATAGGGGTACATGGATTCCCCGGGATTAATTTCATTCTCAAAATTAAAAAGAGAGTGGATTTGGATTTCTTTTACTGCAGAACAGGGCTTTGACCACTGGAGGGAGGGGTTTGTACCTTCTTACTTCCTTTGTTGTTGTTCCACAGCATCTTTAAGCAGTCTTCTCTCAGCCTGTAGGTTCGCGAGGTCATTAGGCATTCCGACATTTTCTCTCAGATGGCGAGGCTGTACTTCCATTTTGCCTACTTAGTCTTGTCCCCCTTGCTCATCTCATTTAATCGAATGTCCATGAGAGACTCCTCATGCAAATAATCGAGTCAAAATGAGGAAAATGGGGAATCTCAAAAAAATGGATCTCGTGATCAAGATCAATCATCTCCTCTCCTTCATCACCAACAAACAGGTTGTTCTAAAGAGGAGTCCTGAGTTTAATGGATCGTCATGTCTCTCATTCCAGCTCTCTTGGGGAGAGTTTGAGGAACATTACATTTGGCTCTCCTAAAACCGCCTCATTATCAATGTTTTGGAGAATTTCAGATAATCATTTCCATTTCCATCTTTCCATCTCACAGACAAAGACTTTACTATCTTGGTCAATTCATCCACTTGAGGGTGAGGCCCAGCGAACCAGAGGTTGAGGCCTCCGATCTTCCTCTTCCTATCTTAGCAACCTTATCTTTTGGTTCGCCACTTAATAAATGACATTTAGATTCTATCACTTCTACGCCACATCTTACTGGAGCTTAGGGAAGCATTCTCAATAGAGACAAAAGTTAGGCCAAATGCATTAGCTGAGATATTTTGCCAGAGATTTTGCGGTCTTGATCTCAGAGGACTATTTAACATTTTATTGAATCTTTGGAGAAACGGAGATTAGCTATACTTCATTCCTTTTTCTTCTACAATCTAAACTCTATCATGTAATATGAATATTTTTATCTCCTCATGGTCCTTCAAGAAGGCATTATATAGAGCCTCAATCCCAACAATAAATCCAGGGGTCGGCCTTAACCATTTTCTATCCTCACCATCAAGGCTCTAGATGACAACCATCCCGTGACATCTTCATTTTCAATGTTTAAATTGTCTACATAACTATAGAAAACAGCCAGGTGATCTTCGACACTTATGTCTCCTTCCCCAGTAAAATTGGGCATATACTTCAAGTAATCTCTAGTAGGTAGAGGATTCATGGGTTGGGGTAGGACTGTATCCTAGAAGACATTATGGAATCCATTCTCGTTTACAAAGGGATTAGAACCACCATAGGATATATCAGTAGGTGGAGGAGAATAGGTCTAAATCCAAGGAGAAACCGAATGTTCATATGAGTGAAGCGGTGTCCTCACAAGAATTTGAGAATGCTTCAAAGTAGATTAGCTGACATGCCTTCAAGATATAGTAACTCCATGAGGTGGTAAACCGTGGGTAGTGGGAAAATCTTTTGAGGTTATTTGGAACCTGTGTGGCACAACCCAAGAGAAAGGGGAGGACATGCTCTTCCTCCAACCACCTAATTAGATGAGAACACTAGATGAACAATTCCTATAAAACTTAGAAGACTCGAAACTAACAGAAGGCACAAAAATGAGAGTGGGTTGCGTGTTCTTACAGTGATAAATGGTAACCATCGTAGCACCTAGTTTAGTAGCGCACCCTCCAAAGGACTTCCATTTCTAATAATCTTCCTGCTGGCTTCGTGTCGCTCAAAGGCACCGGAGACCTTGCGCGCCCTCGCTTCTGGTAGTCATGCTCTGGAAACAATGGAGCTCTGTGGGTTCCGTGAGAATTGAAGTCACAGCGGAGTCATCAGGTGCATAATAGAAATATTGGAGGGATCTGATGTCCGATGCACCTTGAGAATAAGAATATCAATGTCATTCAATCCCGAGGAAAATCTTCAACCATTCCCATTAACTAAGGCCGTAAATGCTAGCACTGATGTCAAATTTTAATTGCGCGAAGAGTATTCCATAATTCCATCATTTTTATATGTCACAATAATTGAATTAATGTGACCCGACGGATGGTGACCCAGGGAGAATATTGTTTTAACTCGAAAGCCGTGTCGGAACATTAGGTGGAGGTCCTCGAATTCAACCTCGGCCAATAAGTTGAATTTGGGTGAGTTTATTGAAGAATTTGTGAGAAGGTGAACGGTGATCACTTTATGTAACCGGCCTTCATAAGCTCCGGCGAAGAACAAGACATCAAAATTATGCCGAATCGATGACTTTGCATAACACGTTGATGGTTCTATCGGATCTCCAATTCCAGCATCGCGAATATCATGTATAGTTTAGTTTTGATCCTCCACCTAAGCTATTCCAAGCAGAGTAAAGCAACATAGGGAATCGAATTAAACCGCGTAAAAATTGCGCGATCAACCCGATGACTTCAATCTTATTAACGTCACAAACTGAATCGATCTTCCAATTCGGTGCGGTCTTAATACATAGCTAAAAAGATGGCGTTAGAAGATGGTACTGCTAAACACAAAGTCTCAAATGTTAATACATAACTAGAGAAATGAAAGGTCATGGTGTAATTTATAATACCAGCGAAGTCAGCTAAAACCATCGCATAATTAACAAAACGGAAAAATGCCCTAACACGAAACCGATCAACCGGCGAACAATCATATCGAAACCAATGCTCGATAGGCGAAGTTTCATCAAAGTCGCGGCATGAAGATGTCGGCCGACTCATTCATGCGCGCAAATAACTGGTTATTAAGGCCGATAATCTTTGTCGATGGACCGATGTCACCTTCCGCCGCTTTGTCTCTAAACTCTATTTATGGAAGGAGATGACGCTCAACCCATTCCGTCAACCACATTAATAACCATTTTCGAGATTATATAATATCCGTCAACTTCCTAGGAAAATGTGGTAGACTCTATTTGGTCATATTGCTTCGTCGGACGCGTTTAGGCATTCAACCTACTAACGTAAAGAGGATATACCGTAGGATGTCGATGGCACCAACACCGGAAGGATGAGGGTGTTGAGGTGGAAGCACTAGGTGATGGAGATGACGTTGCCGTGAGATAAGAGGATTAGCGAAAAGGACATGATAATTTAGGAGAGTAGGAGGACAAAAGCCTTTGATTATAGACCCCTTGCCCATGAAAGGAAAAATGATGGGCGGGGTCTAGAATTGGACCCCTCTGCCTCCGATCCTCGATTCATAGATCGAGCCACTCTAGATCCGCTTTATTTCTGAACTATCATAACAGCACTCCATTGAAGAAGAATAGGGCATCTAATCAATCCTTTAGCCATAGATCTAGGTATCTATATTAATGCCCGGATTTGTTTTATCTCTTAGCAATAACATTCCTATTCCCAGTTAGGATAAGTGGTTTTGTCCACTTGTGCCATTCTTTCCAGAGGGTTCACTTTAGAAAACCAATTCTACAACATTATGTTAACAATTCATGTTTGGAACCTATGGAAGATACCCATAGCGAATAAAGAGAGATTTGCGTTACGATACTGAAATTCTCATGCAAGCAGTTTTATCTTAATATATGAGGAATTATTTGTAGAATTACATTCAAACGAATAACTTTAATCAGTAATTCTTATGCGTCCTAAACGTTGTTCCATTTAGCATAAGAATATTTCATATTAAACTGTTCACGGTATTAATCCCTGTCTGCCTAGTATTGCTTCATGTTCCATTTTGAAAGGACCAGCGGTACGGCATGGAAAGGAAGGAAGGCAAGAACGATACGGTAGCCGGAAAGGCAATATATGGCGTATGGCATTGCATGAAGACATAAAGCGGCTGGAAAGCGAAAGCGAAATCGGTATGGAAAAGGATGAACGGAAAAGGCATGCAGCATGGAAAGGAAAGGTGAGCATTACGGTACGTGGAAAGGAAAAGGAAAGGAAATGACATGGAAAGGCAGGAAGCAGGGCAAGGAAAGGTATGGAATGGAAATGGCATGGAATGGCTTGGAAAGGAATAGCATGGAAAAACATGGTATGTTATGGAAAGGAATGGCATGAAAATCCAAGGCATGGGAAGGCATGGAAAGGATAAGAAACGCATGGCATGGCATGGAAAGTGAAGGCGTGGAAAGTCAAGGCCGGTAATGGAATGTAAAGGCAATGCATGGAAATTGAAGGCAAATGAAGGTACGGAAAGGAAAAGGCATGGTGATGGACAGCACGGCATTGCATGCTGGAAGCATGAAACAACATCTGGACTGAAAATGCATGGTATGGAAATGGAACGATAAGTGAAGGTACGCATACGGAATGGAAAGGCAGCAGTACTGAACGCAGTGCATGGAAAGACAAGCAATGGCATGGAAATTATGAAAGGGAATGCAAGGAAGTGAATGGTACGCAAAGGCAAGGTACGGCATGAATTCACAAGGCATGAAGGCATGAATGAATGCATTTCCTTCCACTCTTGCTCACTTTGTGTTTCTTCACGTGATCTTGTCTTATCTTTGTATAATTCGTATACCTTGTTTTTACTTTTCTTTCCTTCAATTTCTCTTGCATACCTTCCTTTCACTTGATTTCCTTGCCTTCTGTACAATTCTTTACACATTTCCTTCACTCTCTTGTCTTGCAAGTGCATACCATACCATATCGCACTATTACGGAAAGTGAAAAGGGATGCACAATTCCATACTCATGGAGCAGCGAATACCATACCACTATTCATACCTATGGAATCGGCATGAATAAAGATACCATACCATACCATACCATGTCATGGAAATGAAAGGCACGGCATAGCAAGATATTAAACATAACATAAATAAGAATACCTTCCATACCATACCATACCTTACCATACCATGCCAAGGATACCATACTCCATACCAAGGGGAAACACGACATGCTACAACACCGCATCATGAAAGGAAAGGCATAAATTCACCATGGATAGAAAAGGAAAGAAGATTTGAATTTCACCATACCATACCATGTCACCAAGGAAAGGAATACCTTCATGCCATACCATAACGCATCATGGAAAGGAAAGGAAAGGCATACCATAACATACCACACCATACTCATGGAAAGGAAAGGCAAGGCATAGCATAACATACCATGGAAAGGAATGAAGCCATAACATACCATACCATGGAAATTAAAGGCAAGCGCATACCATACCTTGAAAGGAAAGGCATGGCAAGGCAGCTTAGCGGCGCTGCAGTGGCAGCGACGAAAGCGAACGTAATTGGCATGGAAATATCAGCGGCATTGAAATGCATGGAAAGGCATGGCATGAAATGACAAGGCAATGCATGCCATGGGATGGTTTGGCAAGGCATGTCATGGAAAGCAAAGCCGTACGGAATGGAAAGAGCGACATGGAAAGGAAGGAAATGCAAGGCATGAAATGGAATGGCATGGTATGGAAAGTGAAGGCAAAGCATGGAATGGAATTTTATGGTAAGTGAAGGCAAGGCATGTCATTTTATGTAATGGCATGGAAAGGCATGGTACGACAAGGCATGGAAGTGAAGGGAAAATGGCATGGCATGGCATGAAAGGCAAGGCATGCCATGAATTTACATTTCGCATTTGCATTTCTTCGCTTAATACCTTTCCAGGTAAGAATAACATACTCATACCACCATACCCGCGGGGAAGGAAAGGAGCGAAAGCGGGACCCATACCATACCATACCATGGAAATGAAAGGAAGGCATGGGCATACCATACCATACCATACCATACCATGAAATGGCAAGGAAAGGTATGACAAGTCAAGGCATGCAAAGCGAAAGGCATGACAGAAATGGTATGGAGTTAAAAATAAGATAAATCAAACATACCTACATACCTAGACATGGTGGCAAGATCCTCCCTTCATTGCTCCTCTCTAGCTCCTCTCTCTTTGCTCAATGAGAGTCAGAGCACAAGTGGTGCTCACAACCCTTTAAAAGATTTTAACAGAAGGAATGTGCACGTGTTCTTAGAAACACATACGTGTTCTTAGAAACATGAACATGTTCTTAGGAACGCAACAATTAAGGTTAATAATTGTGTGTAATGATATTTGGCATAAGAAAGACTAACATTCTCATGAATTTTTAAGATGTTGGCACTTAAAATTAATTAATTTTGTCTTTCTTATACATAATTTTTATAATTTTTATGAATAATTTAACATACATCATTCTAATTTCATAAGTGAATGTTAAGATCCTACCTATATAAACATATTTCTTATTTAACACATCTACTTTCAATTTTGTTCATCATTTATTTTATTGAATAAATAATAATTGGTTGACTATAAAATTTTAGAAAAATTTGTTTCCTTACATTATAGAAAGGGGTTGACATTATTTATTAATTTTATTATATTTTTATTGCTATTATGGATATATTTTAAGTAATTTTGAAAAGTAATGCCCCACCACTTCACCTACAACTACTATAACACTTATTATTTTGTACATTATCTATATATCTTCCCTAGTAATATTATTATGTGTCACTTTTCAAATATTTAACTATGTTAAACATTATTTTTTTTTATATCCAACTTTTAAACTATTTTTTACACATCATTTTTTATACCTTTCCTCTCTCCATTAAAATCATATCATTATACATGTATAATGAATAAATAAATAAAAAATGATAATACTATATTTATCCAAATACTACACAAAAGTTTCTTGCAATAATATTGTAATAAGTGTAAACCTTCTAAATATAAATATGGATACACCGTAAAGATTTTGCATTATGTTCTCTCTATGTTCATTGAAGTTGTCAATTTATTGTTATTTCTATTCTAATATGTTTAAACCTTCGATCTATTTATGTTCATTGATGTCAATTTATTTTTATTTTCATTAAATATATTTCGTTTGTTTTCCATTTTCATAAAATTCTCTTATGACCTTTCAAAAATTTGATCTTTATACAATTATTATATGTATTTTTTTAATTATTTTTACATAATAATTATATAGTTTTTTTTAAATTCATTTAAATTTATTTCAAATAAAATTACCTTAATATGGATTCTCCGATGTGTTTTATCCTTTTAGTGTATTGATAAATGAGAGTTCAATAGCTTTTTTCAAAAGTGCCAAGGATCTCCGTGAAGGATGTCCACTTTTGTCGTTGTTGTTTATCCTAGTGAGGGAATAGTTGAGTTTATTACTTAAGAAAGCACAAGTTGAGGGTAGGATTGGAGGCATAAAGGTTTTTAATCGTATCAAGATCATTAATTTGTTGTCTATTTATGATGTGTTGATAATGGAAAAAGGTTCTTTGTTATAATGGAGAGTGATTAGTGAGATTCTTTCCATGTTTTGTAATGTTACATAACTTTCTATAAACGCTCAAAAATCCTCCTTTCATTATTAGTATTTGAGCTATGTCCACCTTGTTTCTTCTCGGTCTTTATTTCCTTATTAGTTTATGGATCTGGTAGTTGGTTTTCAGTACCTGGGTTTTTATCTCAAGCTAGACAATTACCGTAAAGATGATTGGAGATGACTCTTAAA
>SNQJ01S0119998.1:0-27256 GCA_010110895.2 Picea sitchensis
ATTTCTTTCCTTGGAACATCCTCTTGCAAATAATGTGTCTATGCTATGTCCTTCCATATGCTTTCATTTCATCTCCTCCGACAACAAGGATGAGACCACTTCTTCAAACTTCAAAGAAGTTGTATTACTACCTATGGCCACAACCAGACTATCCCACGAGTCTCGTAAAGAACACAACAAATTGATACATTTATCTTCATCTAAAATTTTAATCTCAACAGATACTAACTGACTTACCACAATATTGAAGGCATTCAAATTCTCTGCCACCGAGTCTCCATCTCTCATCCTCAAGTTATACATCTTCTTTCTCAGGAATAGTTTATTTACCAGGGACTTAGACTGATACAACTTCCCCAACTTTTCTCATAAATCCTTGGCTGTAGCTTCCTCTGACACATTCAGTAATACTGAATTGGAGAGACATGGTCGGATTGTTCTCTTTGCCTTCCGATCCATCTTTTTCCAGTCATCTGTAGAACTTCTTGTAGGTACAATACCTGGATCTACCGTGATCCACTGATCTCTGTCCACCAAAAGATCTTCCATCTTGAGCTTCCATGGCTCAAATATTTTCCCATTAAACTTCTTGATCTCCATATTTGAATTGCTTGCCATTTATTTTCACCTGAAAAACAATACCACATATCTCCCACTGTAACAAGGCTTATCAAAGTCCCGAGCCAAACCCTTGACCACATAGGCGTCCCCCTGAAGCCAATAAAGCTCTGATACTAAATGTAAATTCTAACCTTCTACAATCTATACTATAAACAGATATTCAGAAAAGAACAGAAAAGATACAATGGAAAATACAAACATTACATAGAGATTTTTCCCCTGGAAACCCAAACCGCGAAAACCAGCATATATTATATTCATTCATTCTGTTACATTGTTTACAATAAAATATACATATAGGATCTAGTGGCATCCAAAACCCTAACCCAATGACATGGATTAGTCCAAAACCGTAATTCCTTAACTAGAAATAGAAAACCATTGGCAAAAACCATGTGCCGAAAAAACCACCTAAATACATGACACAATTTCCCTTGGTAGGTTTCACGTTTCTTGAGGCAGAATTTTTTTTTGCGGACGACAAAATAAAAGATGACAAAACCACCATGAAATATTCAAACTGAGATGCAGAGATGACCCCGAGTGAAGTAGGTACAAAAGACCCTGATATCAAAGACTTGGTGGAACGGAAAGGGATAGACCTTCTGAACATATTGGAACAATGGAAAAGGCATGGAGTTGACAACGTTCCAATAGAGAAAGTCGACCACATCCAATACCTGTTCCTCCTACGGGAGGAAGCCAAAGACAGAGGACAAAAATTCACACACGAGGAGATAGGACAACTTGGAGTGAAAGTCGACGAGGGACAACCGCAGTTATCACCCAAGAAGACGAGGAGGAAAAAAGGTAGGAAATCAAACAGCGTATCACTATAGGATATGGGAGTGCTTCTGATAAAATCGGGTAATATCAAGAAACTCTTTCCCCACTCCCCCCCACATTTTTAAATGAAGGTTATAACTTGGAATATAAGAGGTCTAAACATCCCAAGAAAACAAATAATCCTTAGGAATAAACTAAAGCAGGAACAATTGGATCTTTGTTTTATTCAAGAGATGAAATGCACTACAGACAGAATAGAGGCAATCAATAAACATCACTGGAGCAAGTACAAGATGGTATCCATCAAATACCACCAAAGGTTAGGTGACATTCTCACCTTGTGTAACCCACAAATTCTAAATTTAATAACAACCGAAGAAACCAGTTATACCCTAATGGTATGCATGCAAATCATAGGAAACACGAAGGAAATTATTTGCATAAATGTGTATGGGCCCCACGGTCCATAGGAAAAGAAAGGAATGATCCAATACCTAGAGGATATAAAAGGTCGAGCCACCAACCTCCACTGGATCCTGGTCAGGGACTTCAAAATTATCACCTCCCTTGCGGAAAAGAAAGGAGGTACGAGAAGATTGGATCGAGATTCAGAGGAGTTTTCAAATTTTATAGATAGAGCGGAGATGGTAGATCTCCAAACTAAGAATGGCCAGTTCAGCTGGAACAATAAACAGATGAAACAACACCAGGTGGCTACAAGACTCGACAGATTCCTTCTATTGGAGCCGATCATTATGCAGGGACTAACCTTATATTGCAACATCCTTCCTTGGGGTGGATCTGATCACTGGCCAAAGATACTGTAAGAAGGCTTCCACACAGCCCCAAAGAACAGACCCTTCAGATTCGAGAAATTTTGTATTAATCACCCGAATTTCAAGGAAAGAATCAAACAATGGTGGTGGGAGGAACAACTGGAGCAAGAGACAAGGATGTTTAGACTTTAGAAGACACTTAAATACATCAAAAACAAACTCAAAGAGTTAAACAGGGACACCTTTGGGGATATAAACACAGAGAAAAACAATATAGAAGAAAAAATGAAAAAACTCCAAGAGTCTTGCATGCTGGAAGGCTATACGGAGGACCGGAAATAGAAAGAGCTCCAGTTGACTCAAGATTGGGAGGCGCGATGCCAGTAAGGAGGAAACGCTCTGGCATAAAAAATAACGCATTCGATGGCTGAAGGAAGGAGAACAAAATACCAAGTTCTTCCACAGAACAACCATGGCCAAAAGGGCCCACAACAAAATCTTGAAGCTCAAGGACCAGGATGGAATAGAGCTTGAGTCACATTAGGAGATTGAAAGCGCTATGGTCAGATACTTCCACGGGATAGCCCAAGAACCTCACCTAGACAGATCAAAGGCCATTCAGAGCATAACCCAACATATTCCACACTTGGTCACCGAGGAACAAAACACCTTCCTGAACAAATATATCGCCACGGAAGAGGTGACCAAGCTCTCCAGGAAATGCCCATTGGGAAAAAACGAGGTCCATACGGCTTCACAATGGAGTTCTTCAAAGCCTGCTGGGAAATTTTCAAACATGACATTTATAAGGTAGTGGAAGACTCTATAAGGTCTGCTTCCATCCTTAAAGCACTAAACGCAACCATGATCACCCTAATCCACAAAGGAAATGAAGCCAATACCCTGGACCGATACATACCTATAGCACTTTTTCAATGTGATCTACAAGATCATTTCCAAAGTAATAGAAAATAGATTGAAACCCCTCTTACCTTCTCTGATCTTGCAAGAACAGGCAAGTTGTGTGGAAGGAAGACAAATAATGGACACCATCATCTAGGCCCATGAAATAATTCACACCCTAAAACTTCAAAAGAGGGGGGGAATGATAATACAACTGGACCTAGCAAAAACTTATGACAAAATTAGCTAGCATTATATGATCAAGACTTTGGAAGCCTTTGGTTTTACCCAGCACTGGATCATCTGGATTGTCAGTCTAGTATCCACAACAAGCTACTCGCTACTAATCAATGGACCCCCGGCCAAACCCTTATGGCCCATGAGAGGGATCAGACAAGGATACTAGTTGTCCCCCTTCTTGTTCATTTTGATGATGGAAGGCCTCAGTTGGACTATAAAGAGAACAACAACAAATGGGGAAATAACGGGGCTAAAACCTTTTGAAAACTTCCCTACCTCAACTCACCAACAATTTGTATATGATACTTTACTCCATGGCATACACACGGTCAAGGAAGCCAAAGCCTACAAACAAATCCTAGAAGATTTTGGGGAAGCCTCGGGTGCTGAGATCAACCATTCCAAATCGATGATCTTTTTCTTTAATACCAATCCATCTATCGAAAGGAATTTAACCAACATTCTAGGATTTGAATGGAAAACACTCCCAACCAAGTATTTGGGGGTTCCTTTGATAGACAAAGTATAGAAGATGTGAACTTGGGAAGGAGTAATAAACAGGTTACAGGAGCAGGTAAAAAACTGGACGTATAGGTCCCTCAACCTAGTAGGAAGATTGATCCTAACCAAGTCTATTTTACAAGCAGTCCAAAACTTTATGGTGTTAGTCTTCCCCACTCCATAGGGGATCCTACAGAAAATAAGAGCCATCTAGAGGGACTTCCCGTGGCGACGAGCGAAAACTAAGAAAAAATGGGCCCTGGTGGCCTAGGAGAAAGTCTGTAGGCCAAAGAGAAAAGGAGGATTGGGTCTACAAGACCCACAAACGACCAACAATGCATATGGGGAGAAACTATGGTGGTGATGGGTCAAAGAAACCACAACACCCTGGGTAACCCTATGGGAGGCAAAGTGCACCTCGGATATCCGAAACCAGGAAAAAATATGATTTGGAAGAGCCAGAGAAGGTTCAACCAATTGGAACCTATCCTAGTGCAACAAAGATTGGATTTAGACACATAGCTTTTGGAAAATCAGGAATGGCAGAACAAATAGATTATGGAAGGATGCCTGGCAACAGGAAAAAAGGATGGAAAACCCAGACAGAGGGATACTCCAACAAGACCTCATTACGCAAGGAAAAATCAATGTCTATCAGTACTGGAAGCAGGAAACAGACTGCAACAAATGGAGAATCTGGGACAAGATTAATCCTCAGAACACTGGTATACCCGCAACAACAATAAAAGAGGTGGAGGAGGAACTCAAAAGATGGAAAATAACAATCAGGGAAGGAAAGGACTAGTTGAGGTGGGGCCAAAAGAATGAAGGGAAATTCAACCTAAAATAAGTCCAACACTATATGGCGGACCCAGGCTAAGATGACCCAGCGCAGTACTGGGATAAGCTATGGAACAACCCCCAATGGCCAAAGATTAAGATCTTCCAATGGATAATTTTACACAACCACATCCTAACTTGGGATAACCTAAGGAAAAGAGGGTTCACCTATCCATCAATATGTCATCTTTGTCAAACCCAGGAAGAAAAAACAAACCATCTCCTCAACGAATGTTCCTACACTGCAGAACTATGGGACTAGGGGACTGGGCGGAAAGTATCTTCCGCTAGTCTGACAAGATTTGAGGCAACATTGTTGCAACCGTCAAGCTCTGGAGAGAAAACTATAGCGAATAAGAAGAGGTGAACCTCTATTGGATCCTCTCCCCATGAATGATCATATGGGCGATATGGAAGGAAAGGAACCGACGTATTTTCAGAAACCAAAGATGGCTAGAAGGGAAGATCAAGGAGACAATAACATCTATGATACGTGAGACGGTGATTAGCTGCAATTTCCAGGTAGGTAGAATGCAACCCACAGATCAGGATTCCCGAGTCCTAGAGGTTTTCCACCTGAACGGTGGACGCAACCCCAATCAAAATAGACATCGAGTGCAAATCCAAGTAGGTGAGCGCAACTGGAAACCACCACCTTGAGGCTCCCTCAAGTTGAATTTCGACGGGGCAACGAAAGGAAACCCAGGGAGAACAAGTTTGGGAGGAGTAATCAAGGATAGTAAATGGAACATCATATAGATGTATGCTGTAATTATGGGAAACTCAACAAATAACGCCGCAAAATTCAGAGCCCTGGAGACTGGCCTAGAGATTCTAGACCCTGAGGGGATGACGAATGCCATAGTGGAAGGAGATTCAACGCTAGTCATCAACACAGTGAGAAAACTCCAAAACGATGCTACAATGGGTAAAATACAAAGGTAGTGGAGATTGGCCCACCTACTGAAAAACAACCAGGAGCACTTGCGGACAGGGATCACTGTGGAGTTGCATTGGGTGTGAAGGTCAGCAAATGGACTAGCAGACAAAATAGAAAATGAGGGGGTTGATAAAGAAGAGCCAGAGCTGGACACAATCTGGAGAAACATCCTGAAAGGTCAATTACAGGCAGACTGCATTGAACTTGCGGAAAAATACTAGGCCAACATAAGGAGTACGGAATATTATGGAAAGAATGGAGGCGTAGAAGACACTAAAGGACAAGTAGGTCCCAGACAAAATTTGATGACCCACCAATCAAATTAGGTTACAAATGCAAATGCAAATCATACATTAGGCAAAGGTATGACATCACAGTCCCATCAATCAAAAGAAGTATAGAGGCTACCCTTTGGAAAGTAGAAGAGATAACTCGCAGACGGCAAAGGATGAAGGACGACAAGTTTCACCAGGGCCAAGTCGGAGCACACCTCACCTAAGTATCGCGATGGGACTGAAAAATGGAGGACGTACAATGAGAAGGACACAAATTTTGCATAGGGATAAAAACAAGGTCATCAAATGCACATGCTCTGGAACAGAGGATACTTATCGGACGTACCACCTTGATGAGTAGGCCATGATTGCAAGGATGGGACACCAGAAAATACTACATTCGGGTTGGCTCCATATAGGCAGGGACACCAGAAATTACCACAGAACTGAGCATTGCAATTATAGGGGCCACCTTACATACCAGAAAGAGGTGAAGTGGAAGAGGGAATGAACCCAACATAATAACTACCACCTACACGTGAAAATGGTACACATGAATAAAACTAGCAGCAAGAGAGGCCCCTAGGGGAAGGAACATCCACTAAGCACATGAAGGATGACAAGAAATGAACATGCATCCAGGGAAGAAAAAAGTACCATCCTCACGAAGGTAGACACAAAGGGGAAGATGACCATCAAAAGATGGGAGAGTGAAATCAGCAACGCCCATAGGGGAAAATCCTGGTCACAAATAACACAGGAATTAGGGGGGATTAGGGACCCTGGAGCCACACAACCGAGGATAACTCTCTACCACATGACGGTGGAGGAAGCGTGGAGAACCAAAATGTTGATAGGTAATATGTGTGTGGCCCGAAGTGAGACCAACATGACATAATCGAAAGAACAGAAGAAAGAGCACAAAGGATTTCACAACAGCCTCAGTAACCTAGAGGCGGGGGTAAAAAGACTTGCGAGGGAACATAAAAGATAGCAGGAGAAACTGGAGCAGATGGCAGTGAAATTTCATCTCTATCTACGCTACGTCCACCATATAGACATTACTCTAGCCGACATAAGTGGAACCCCAACGAGCATTAGAAAGATACTCCTGGTAGAACAAAGGGAGAAGAACACAGACTGACAGGAAGGAGATGAAGAGCACCCCATCAACCTAGACTAGCGCAGGACCAACCCTAGTCATGTCTCTCAGAGTAGTAACTAAAACCACTATGCTTAGACTTTTTCTGATTTATTTTTTATGACGTTTTTTTCTTTCTTTTAAACTGGATTACGATAGCCTGGGTCGGTTTCCCAACGTGGAAACCCATGCATACCTCGTTTACTATCAGACTCTGCAACCCGGGGACTCAAGATCTACCTTCCATTTTGGCAGATCCTGGAAATCCCCACATCGGTTTTGTACTATAACCTTCTAAGGCAATATAGATTCTCACACTCATTTACAAAAAAAAAAAAACATACCATTTTATAGGTTAGAAATCCCATTGACACAACATTGCAAATCATAAATAGAAAAGGGACCTATAGTTGATAAGAATGATCCCAAAATATAAGAATGGTAAAAAATATAGGTTTCTATCTACCAAGTTCATAACGTTAATATCCCCAAATGATTATGCCATTCATTATGCACTTCACAATTCTCTTTTAGATCATAGACATTAATTATGCACTTTACAATTGTCCTTTTCTCCGATAGCAAAGTGGGAGGTCATAAAGTCAATATCTAAATATCTAGATCATACCTAAATATCTAGACATCCAGATTATAGCCGTTTATTATGCACTTGACACTTGTATTTTTCTTTAATAGCAATAGTGGGAGGCTATTACTAGTTTACAATTTTATCCTCTACAAAATATAGGACAATTTTCTTAGAATTTAAATAGTTTCTACCTTTCGTAGTTTTTGAAATAGTTAAAGGATGTGCATCTTCACTCTCACATCTAGGTTTGGCTTATTCAATAACTTATTATTTGATTTCTTTTAAATGGGAACTCTTTTTTACATGGCCTTGGAGTTATTCTTTAGCTCCATTTCCTTTATTTTTTTTAATATTTAGAATTTATAATAACATTGTTGAGTGCTATTTATTGGAATTTTTTATTTTTTTTAATATTTAGAATTTATAATAACATTGTTGAGTGTTGTTTATTGGAAAGAGATGGTTTTTTTTTTCTTAATTATAAAATTGAAAATTGAGATTTTTTTACTATTGTTTGCCAAGTAAATTATATCGACATAGAGATCATTGTAGTGCACTTCATCTTAATTTATATGGACATAGAGATCATTGCAATGCACATAATATATTTAAAGTCGAGAATAGATATTTAAAGTCGAAAATAGATTTATATAACCACGTTGAGTTTCATGTTAGCCCCCTTGAAAATATATGGACATAAACCATTGCAATGATCTTTATATGGACATAAAGATCATTGCAATGCGCATAATATATTTAAAGTCAAGACTGACTTCATATAACCACGTTGAGTTTCATGATAGCCCCCTTGAAATAAGCATGAGTATGTTGAAAGCAATCATTTTTTAATACATTAAGATCGAGCTGAATTTTCATTGCTTTGTGCTACATATGAATCTCGTTAAGGTTCTTGGCCTTGAATTCTTATGAGTTTAAATACCACATTAAGATGGAGATGAATTTTCATTGCTTTGTGTTACATACGATATGAATCTCCTTGAGGTTCTTGTCCTTATTCTTGTGAGTACATATCCTTAGTTTAAATACCGAATTATATGTCCTTAATTTATAGGTCATTAATCCGTATAATCCATTCCACTTAAAACATGGAAGCCTTTATAATAAAACTATCCTAATACATATTTATAATCTATGAAAAGTTGTAAGTAAGGTGAACATTTTTATTGATGAGAAAATCCATTTAGAAAAGACCTCGTGTTTCACTTAAGTTAGTTTACATGTGACTTAATAATATCTCCAAGCTATTATTATGGAAAGATGGAAAGATTTATTAGAGAACAAAACTAACCATAATGTTTGAAGATACTATATAAGGCTTTAACTCTTATCCAAATGGAGGTTTGAAGATACTATATAAGGCTTCAACTCTTATCCAAATAGACTCTTTGTTATTTACTCAAACATTTTAGAATTCAAATTTATAAGCATATCCAAATGGACTCTTTGTTATGTACTCAAACATTTTAGAATTCAAATTTATAAGCATATCCAAATGGACTCTTTGTTATGTACTCAAACATTTTAGAATTAAAACTTATAAGCATGTTTGATGCATTGGTTAATGGTAAAATTTGTTAAGTATGATAATAAATATAGCTAACCGTTATGTAAATTTAAGAGTTTTGAAAGAAAATTATTAAATGCATATAATAATAGTAGTAAGATTACATATAAGATATGGGATATTACATTTCAATGAATGTTGTGGTTATATTGCGACACCAATTTATACAAAAATAAAAATATAGAGAGAGGAGCTTTTAGTTAATTTTTTTTCAGAAACAAATTGAGTAATAGTAGAAAAATTAGAATGCTTGTATTCTTTGAGGGATACATTCTTAAATTTTTGTAATAGTATCAAAGGGAACACATCATAGCGTAATTAGTGAGAGAATAGGATTACAAAAAACACTAAAGAGGACTTATATTTTGTTGTTTGAAATGTCTGAAGTGAAATCCCAAAGTGGACTCACATGCTTTACTCTCAATTCCATTAGTATCCAAGCTAGGGTGCATTATTGGTATATGTTTGAGTCCATGAATTCCACTAAGGGATAGAATGAGCTTCATTTATTGATTCCCCTTAAGTGGCTAAAGATCCTTTTGTGTAAAAGGAATAAGAGTCACCCAATGGAGGGAGCTCAACAAGGAAACTAGATTGGCTAATGATTAATCAAAAATTGAGGAAGAGGGATCACTTGATAGTTCAAAGGAAGCAAGACTAGTACGGGGAAAGTCGACATGTGTCAAGATGTGAGCCAACGTAGATTCCATTACATAAAAGGAAACTGACATTTCTATATGATTCATCCACATCATATATATGGTAGCATGGGAATCCTTTTTCCACTCTTGAATGGAGAGGATATGATTTCCATCTTCGAGGGTACTTGTATATGGCCTTATTTCCCTTGGTGCTCCTTGCTTCAATTTGTTTTCTTAAAATTTTCCTAGGCTAGAGACAATGATGCTACATTCGCTTGATTCTTCACTAGTTCCATTAGGGGAAATTTGAGGTCCAAAATGGGCATCCTATGGAAAATGATAAAATATGAGTTATGAAATTTCAAAGGGAAAGAAAAAAAACTATTTTTTTTATCATATTTTTTACTTATAGCCTTATAGGTTTACACAAATTTCAAGTGGAGTGGGCCAAGGAGGCCACCTAGGGGAACGTCCACCTGGGATGCACAAGTCAATCACCTAGGTGCAACACATCTTCACCTTTTGATGATGAATTAAATATATGTAAAATAAAGGGTTCCCTCAGTATATAAGTTGAACCGAGACTCAAATAAAGCATTCTTACCTTTTCTTCTGAATTTATGTGTCTCGTTTGTTTTATTTTATGAGTTTGCATTTTACATTCACGACAATTTCATTTTTAGGGTTTATGAACAATAACCAGTGCACCTTTCTTCATGGTTGCCTCTTGGTGACTCTATTTTCCATGCTTCCACCTCTAAGAGCAATCTTATCACATTATCTAGCCACTCTCTCAGGGAGAAAATCATTTCCTTCAATTTTTTCGAGGCAGAAGGGAGGGCGCACAAACTGGGGTTTGTGCCCTTACTAGTTTCTCCATTGTTGGGATGAAGTGAGTGCACCCTCTTCCATGGCTGCAATGTGCTTCTCCCATTGATCCCTAGAGGCCACTCTGAGATATCCAAAGCCTCTTTGCCACTCTCGAATCATGTTGGTTTGGATCCCCATTGCTTGGTCACCCAAACCAATGGTGCGCCCCTATTCAGATTTGCGCTCTTGAGGAGTTTTTGGTCAGAACCTGGGATATGGATTGTTTGGTAACCTTCTCCTGTAGATTTACTTCTTGGGCATATCAATTGGTATCAGAGCCTCAAGATCCATGGAAAAGCTTCCGATCTTGAACATCGAGACAAATATTTTTGGGGTTTTCATGAAATAGTCCAGATTTTGCCCATTCCAGGGTTTCCATTTTTATGCAAGAAGATCAACAGATATCATAAGCCCCAAGGGCACCCACATCCCCATTTCCACAAAGAGGATTTTGAAATATCTAAAAAAATACAGATCTCTCCCTCTAGACCAATTCAATCTCTATTGCTTCAGGGTTTTGTGTCCCCTGTTCAACATTGAAAACTAGGGGCACCTTTGCTCTTTAGATGGCCTCACAATGCCTCCACACAAATATCCTTTGGCATTCGACTCAGATTCCAACACATCAAATCCCATCCAAGATATTGCCTCCGTCCTCAATGAGCTTATCAGAATGCAACAACAAAACAATCCAGACCCCTTCCGGTTGGACACTCGAATCCAACTACCCAAATTTGTTGGTCAAACCAATGGAGAAATTGTGGATTCTTGGATCTCTATCCTCTCCACCTATTTAAATACATGTCTAGGCCTTACCAAGGAAATAAATCTCCATATTGCTACCTTGAAATTAGAAGTACTGGCACAGACTTGGTGGGATACAGAGCAAGAGAAGAACACATTTGTGATAGAGATTGGGGATGATCCAAAATCCTCTACTTCCAAACCCATCAAAACCTGGGATCAACTTTCTGAAGCTTTGAGAAATTTCTTCTACCCACCCAAGTATGTGCAATCCTTATGGATCAAATGGCACCAACTTCGACAACTCCCTTCCCAAGGAGTGCAAGGCTACATAGACTTATTTTGCAAGATGTGCCTCTTACTTCATGTTCCATATCCGAAAGAGGTACTCATATTAAAATTTGTGGCTGGTTTATTAATTCAATTCCATAGAGAAGTAGAGCTATTTCAAAATCCAACTTTCGACAAAAAATTTCAGAGATCTTTGGCTATAGAAAGGAAATTCACTACTAGAGTTCATATTCTTGAGTCTCGCCCCTACACCAACACCTCTTCATCCATAACTACCAAATCAAAAACTCATTGGCTTTACTGATTATGGACAATGGAAGCCAGGAACATTTGGTGTCTGAAGACCTTATCAACCGCCTTAATCTTGTTACTACTCCACATATGCAACCCTATCAACTCAGATGGGTCCAGAAGGATGGCCCTCACCTCTTAGTTTCTAAGAATTGTCTAGTCACTTTCACCATAGGCCAATTCAAATATATTGTCCTCTGTGATGTCTCCCCCTTGGATTGTGCAGATTTGCTGCTCGATATCCCATACCAAATCCAAATAAATGCTATCTATCTAGCCAAATCCCACCAATACAAAATTACCAAAGAAGGGCACACTTATTTCTTAACTACAACAAAACCCAAACCCCCTTGTACCAAAGAACAAATCATGCATGTACACTTAAACCAATGTGTCTCTCTCTGTTTGGTGCACCCAATAACACCAAACAATACCATGCACCATGTTATTGAAACAATGACTCCCCTCCTCCATGAGTTTGCAAAGGTATTTCAACCTCCGAAGGGAGTCCCCCCCTCCCGACACATTGACCATTCCATTCATCTCATTGTTGGATCTTCTTTACCTAATGCCCCTACTTACCGGTTGGCCCCAACAAAAACAAATGAAATGGAAAGACAATTGACCGACCTCATAAACTCTGGCCACATCCAACCTTCATATTCTCCCTGTGCTTCTGCCGCATTTGTCATCCCTAAAAGAGATACCTCATAAGTGTGCCTTGTCACTAATTACCGAGCCTTGAACAAAGCCATAATAAAAATTCGTTACCCCTTGCCCCGGATTGAGGAACTACTCGACACCCTCCAAGGAGATAAGTGATTTACTAAATTGGATTTGACATCCAGCTACCATCAAGTTCGAATGAATCCAAATGATGTTTGGAAAACAATGTTCAAGACTAAACTTGGTCTTTTTGAGTGGAAAGTCATGCCTTTCAGCCTCACCAATGCCCCAACCACTTTCATGAGGCTCATCAATGGCATATTTAGAGCACATTTGGGTCGATTTGTGGTCATCTACTTAGATGACATTCTTATATTTAGTCGAACATGGGACACTGACATGCAACATGTCCGAGAAGTTCTCCAAATTCTCCAAGAACACAGGTTGCAAGTCAAAGCGAAGAAGTCATATTTTATTCATACTTCAGTTCCCTATCTTGGCTTTGTGGTCATCTTAGAGGGTATTCAACTAAATCTAGCCCACATCCAAGCATTGAAGAAATGGCCTCTACCTTCTTCACCTAAGGAGTTGAAAAGATTTCTAGGTGGCATCAATTTCTATCGTAAGTTCATTCCCTCTTTTTCACATATTGCTCGACCTTTCCATCAGCTCTCAAATACTTCTTCTACATTCATCTGGACTAAAGAAGAAACTAGTCACTTTTCTCAGCTCAAAGATGCCCTTTGCTCATCCCTTATTTTACATTTGTCAGACCTCTCCCAACCCTTTGAGATTGATTCTAATGCCTCAAAATAAGTTATTGGTGCCATACTTAAACATGGAGGACACCCCATTACTTACCACTTTGAAACCTTGTTTGAGGGAAAGAAAAATTATAGTACCTATGACGAGGAATTTTATAGTCTAGTTCAAGCGCTCAAACAATGGAGGCATTATTTGTTGGGTAAAGAAATCATTCTGCATACAGACCACCACCCTTTGATTTTCATAAAATATCAATCGAAGATTTAGGAACAAAGGCACCTTAAATGGGTATCCTACATTCAACAATTTCACTTATTCATCAGATATAAGAAAGGCACTTCTAATAATATGGCTGATTTGATAACTCTACCTCCCACTCTATTACATTCCATTCTAGAAGTGCGTTGTGCTACTTATGACACATGGAAAGATCAATATGATACTGAACCTGACTTTCGAGAGATTTGGGAAGCTTTGCAAAGTCCCACAGTGATCAATCAGACCCCCTTCCTAGAATAGACTATTCGGGATTTGTGGCTATATAAGTTGAATTTTCTATGTGTTCCGCACTCAGAAGACCACCTCTTTATCATCAAGGAGGCGCATGCTTCAGCGGGACCATAAAGACCATCCAACATCTGCAATGCCATTTTCTTTGGCCTTACAAGCAACCTCAAGTTCAAAATTTTATCAGAGCTTGTGCATTATGCTCACAATCCAAGCCATCCAACATGAAGCATGGGTTGTATCAACCACTTCCACTTCCTTCTCGACCTTGGTAGTCAATCTCAATGGACTTCCAACAACCCAAAAGTAACATGATGCAATCTAGGTAGTGGTATTCCGCTTCAACAAAATGGCACTTTTCATCCCATGCACAAAGAATACTACATCATTGCAAACAACGGAACTATACTTCTGACATGTCTAGCCCCATTTTGGCCTCCCAGACACTATCATCTCAAACACATATTCTTGCTTCCTCGGGACATTTTGGAAGACCATATGGGTTGTATTGGGGTTCCATCTCAAATTTTCTATTACATTCCATCCTCAAACGAATGACCAAACTAAGTTTGTCAACAGAGTCTTGGTTCATTCTCTCTGAACTCACTTTGGGCACAACAAACAATGGGACAATTAATTGCACATTCTACAACATAGCTACAACAAGGCAACACATTCTTCTATAGGATTTTCACCTTTTGAAGTCTGCTTGGTCTTCCAACCTGCATCTCCAACTGAGCTCCCACTCACTTGGGCTCTCAAGGTACCTTCCATCAACAATAGGAACAACTTTCAACTCAACAATTTCTCCAACAAATTGCACAATGACATAGTGTCGTAACAAAAATCCTCAAAGAAGCCCAAGATCATGCCAAGAAGTGCCATGAAAAACAAATAACCTTCATGTCCTTTCAATTAGGGGATCAATTCTGGTTATACTTGGATAAGAAGTTCTTCAAAGGCCACCATCACAAGCTTCTCCCGATAAGATATGGTCTGTATACAATACTCGACAAGATTGGAGAAAATGCGTATAGGTTGGATTTGCCACCACAACTGTGAATCCTCAATGTCATTAATGTAAATCACTTAAAGTTGCTTGAGTCTTCCCTCTTGGAAGAACCAGTCACCATCACTCATCCAGTGGACAACATTCACAATTTACAACTCCCATTGGCCAAAGACACTATACTGGACACTCATAGTCACTTTACAAGTCACCATACTTACACTTCATATCTCGTAGACCGCCAAGGCCAAACTCCAGCTTAGGGAAAGTGGATCACAACTGATGTATTGCACAACAAGTTTCCTCATCTTCTCATGGAAGCCACGACGCTTCCAGATCTAAACAAGGAGGAATTGGGCCAAGGAGGCCACCTAGGGGAACACCCACCTGGGGCGCACAAGTCAGTTACCTAGGCGCAACACATCTTCACCTTTTGATGATGAATTAAATATATGTAAAATAAATGGTTCCCTCAGTATATAAGGTGAACCGAGACTCAAATAAAGCATTCTTACATTTTTTTTGAAACTGTGTGTCTCGTTTGTTTTATTTTCTGAGTTTTCATTTTACATTCACGACAATTTCATTTTTAGGTTTTTTGAAGAATAACCAGTGCACCTTTCTTCATGAATACCTCATGGTGACTCTATTTTCCATGATTCCACCTCTTAGAGAAAGCTTATCCCATTATATATAAAATCTCTCAGGGAGAAAATCATTTCCTTCAAGTTTTGTGAGGCAAAAGGGAGGGCACTCCAACTGGGGTTTGCGCCCTTACTGGTTTCTCCTTTGATGTAATGAAGTGAGTGCATCCTCTTCCATGGTTGCACTATGCTTCTCTCACTGATCCTCAGAGCTCACTATGAAATATCCAAAGCCTCTTGGTCACTCTAAGATAATCCCGGTTTGGATCACCATTGCTTGGTCACCCAAACCAATGGTGCACCCCTATTAAGATTTGCGCCCTTGAGGAGTTTTTGGTCAGAAGTCGGGCTATGGCTTGTGTGGTCACCTTCTCCTGTAGATCACCTTCTTGGGCAGATCATGTAGAAACTCGTTGGATGCATAATTAAATTACACATCCAACTAGTACCCAACCTACATATGTTTGATAGACCCATAATAAGATAAACTGAAAATACATGAAAAAAGTGTTTCTTGAAAAGAAACACATTTTTTTAGATATTTCTAGTTTATCTCACTTTGGGTAGGAAACAATTTTTCTCATGTATTTCCAGTTTATGTGATATTTTAAATGAGTTATTGACTTCATTCATGTTCATTTATGATGTTGTATATGCATTTAACTATGGGGATCATAATCCAATTAATTATGTGTATAAATTGTGGTTGATAAGATACAGGAAACTTAATTAGCAGAGATTTTATTTTATGTGTATCCCATGTAGTAATGTCCCTTAGTTAAGATCAGGAACATTATAGAATTTCATCATAGCTTTGGGTTCAAATGATGATCCTGCCTGGGCCTGACTCAACATGCAGAAACTGAAATTGCATAATTAAAGCTCAGGAAAATGAATTAGCAAAAAATTTTCAATTTTTATGTGTATTCCACGTAGTAATATTCCTTCTAGTTAAGCTAAGAAACATTGTAGAATGGAATTAGAGATTTGGTTTCAAACACTGAGCCTGCATGGTCTACAATTAGCATGTAGAAACTGAAATTGCAAAATTAAAACTCCGGAAAATGAATTAGCAGAAAATTTTCAATTTTTATGTGTATTTCACATAGTAATGTTCCTTAGTTAAGATGGAGAAAATTATAGAATGTGATCGAGGCTTTGGGTTCAAAAACTGAGCTTGCATGGGTCAAAATCAACATGTAGAAATTGAAATTGCAGAAATAAATCTCATGTAATGCTTGCAATTTTATTTGTCATATTACTCGAGTGAAATTGGGGAAATATTCAGGAGGAATTCACGAGTAAATTGAGCTTAGCGGGTTAAAATACCCAATTTTAACCTATGAATGAGTGTTTTTGGGCCTGTAATTGGTCTAAAAATATAGAGAAGCTCGAATGAAATGGGGTGAAATTGGGAAAAATTCCCAATTTCTTAAATGGAATTTGTTGAGGAAATGACATAGAACAGTTGAATTTATGGTGAAATAATTGAATTGCCATGCACAGGGAGGAAATTGTCCATAGAAAGATTAATTTCATAGATTCCATGGTGGTTTATGTGAAAATTTAAAATTATGCAATTATGGAAAAATTCAAAATTATGCAATTATGGAAAAAATCAAAATTATGCAATTATGGAAAAATTCAAAATTTGGTAAAATTTAAGTATCTTTCTGTACATGACATGAGCAATGACATGGATGCCATGTTACTATGATGTGGTGGTGATGTGGACTACCATGATGGTAGTCCAAGGCACAATGGCAGGTTTTTTGGCAAGGTGTCAATCCATGGTGGCCTAGCTACGAGTGGGTTTATTAAAACCATAAGTGGTTTTCGAGGAATCTCTTGGCAATGAGAAATGAATAAGAGGCTACCATGTATCATTGGGAAAAACCAGAATCATATCATGAGGTGTTGTTAGCCTCCTGACACCATGAGAAACGAACCATAGTTTTCAATATTCAAATCATCTCCACTCTTAGATTTGGGAGATGGAAGGTACACAATGGTGGGTTTGTAGGCCATGATGGTAGAGTCAGTAGTGCACGATGGTGGGCCCAGGGCTGAAGAGGGTACCACATATGAAGGATGGTATTGAGCGATACCATAAGAAGTATCACATGACAACTTGAGGAGATTTTCCAAGAAATTTGGCGAAATCAGCCCAATGGAAAAATGTCACTATGCGTGGGAAGAAACCACCATTGCATCATAGAGGGTTGTTAACCCTCATGCAAGTTGACGATGCAAAATTGTCGAGACTCATTGATCATGCATTGATCTTGGTCATTGGATCTGTGGGTATGCATGTTGTGTGCACAGAAGGAAAAGGGTGCAGAATGGGACCCACCCATCCCTATAGATAATGAATGGGATCCACATCGAAGTATGAAAAAATAGCTCAGACCCTTATCTCATCTATGGTAAAAAAGGTCTCAGATGGGCATCCAGGTACAGTGGGGCCCAAAATATAATTTAATTTATAAAATATAGGTAAAACGAAGAAGATGAGGGAGGTAAAGATTGACGGGGAAGGACACAAAAGCCAAGGGGATGACATGGCATCACCTCAGAGTCCCATGTATACCCAAAAATGCCATATCAACAACCATGACAACAAATATGCCACGTAGATAAATTTGTCCCATAGTCTAAAAAAACCCCATGTCTGGAGTCAAAATCTTATTTTGTCCATAAATGGAGTAGATTAAGTAGGATTGATATGAAACTTATATATTTTATCTACGGTGAGGAGATATACAAAATTTCCAGAGAGGTCCATTCCTCATTTCCTCTTGGATTTGTTAGAAATTGGAAAATAATGGGTTTTAAAGATGTGAGTCCATATCATTGACAAAGATATGGATTATGCTAAAATTCTTGAAGAGATTCTAGAAAGAAGACACAAAAATAACCCATGAAGGAATTTAATAAATACTAAGGGGTTTGGAATGGAGATGTTGAAATAGGGAAAAATCCACTATTTTGCGACACTTTTTGAGGATTTTTGGGAATTTCAGAGGGGGGAAGGGTCCCCAGATGGAAACACTGGAAAAAATTATTTAATCAAAATTTTATGTACTCATCAATCCAAACAATTTTGGTTTAGTGAAAGCTTTCCATAAGTCCATAGTTTGGGATATAACTAGTTTGGCTAAAAATTTGAAGTTTGGGAAAACGGGTGAAAAAGGACAAATATGTCATTTTATATTTCAATAGTCTTTTATTGGATCATCATATTGATAATATAAGATTTTTTATGAATTCCATATCATCCATACTATGTATGTCTCATACAAAATTTTCCCTAGTTCTTAACAGATTTACTACTACAAATGATAAAAGTTGGTGTCTAGGATAATTTGCACCTAGAAGAAAAGTGCACAAAAAGGGTTAAATTAGCAGTATTAAGATGACTATAATTTTTTTCTTAGGGATCATAATTTAGAAAGAAAGAAGTCATTGGAAATATCTTGTATGATATAATCCATTTATCAACATAGAAAATTGATCTCGGTGGCAAGGTTTATAGTGAACCCAGAAGAAGATCACTCGTGGAATTAAAGGGAAGAAACATGTATGCATTCTTTTCTAGAACTGTGTATAGTTTTTTTAATAACAAAAAAATTATTTGCATGCACATTTTCTTGCGTAATTAGTGGTACATAGAGGAATTATGGTTCTTGTATGAGAACCACAACCATGGAATATGCCCAAGGGTCTTATATCCATGAAGATGAATTCAGATGATTACATGTTAGCATGGGAAATGTTGAGACATGGTCTAATTGAAAAAGAGATAGGAAGGAACCTATCACTATAAGAATCCTTCATATAGAAGTGTAGAGTTATAGGGATGATAATGAGAATATTATGAAGGCTCAGAAAGACATACTTCAGAGCTTGAACATGTTGCAAAGGTAATCCAATAAATACTCTGAAATGAAGTAAGAAGATAGTGCTAGACATGTGACAGCATCCAGATCCCATAAAATAAGGCATGAGAATGAGAATTATAGGAAATCAAGGAGCATGAATAGGAATCATCATTCCCTATAGCAATCCACTAGGATATCTCATGCAAGTTCAGGGCCAAGAAGCAGCCCAAGTGCTTCCCCTATGAGGAGATAGAGGACAAGGCACGAGGGAGACATATTGCAAGGTGAAATCAAGAAAATCAAGCTACCTACTTTCGATGTTGAGCATATGAAGGGAAAAGAGGTTGAGGCCTGGCTGTTGGAAATGAAGAAATATTTATAGCTACATCATTATCCATCCAAGGTAGAGACAATAATTGAAACCTACCACTTTTAAGGAAAGGAATATAGGTGGTGGTATCAACTTAAGAAAGAAAAAAAAACACAGAGTACCAATCCCCCATTATTGAAGTGGAAGGTAGGATTGATATCCATCCCATAACAATTTCAATTGATTCTGGAGCTAGATATAGTTACATAAACTCTAACATTATTGAAATTTTTCACTTCGAAAGGAGTAAGCATAAGTAATATTGGTTATTTCCATTAGCCACCACAACTAAGAGAAAGATAAATGAGTTGGTTAAAGATTGTCCAATAGACATGAATGGACTCAACACAAAGGTGGATGTGAAGATCACACCATTGGGTTAATATGGATTTCTAATTGGCATGGATTGGTTGGAAAAACACCATGCTATCCTAGACTGTTACAACAACACCATAAATTTCCTTGATGAGGATGGGAAACAAGGAAATATTCAAGGCATTTCGAGATTTGTATAAATTAGAGAAATTTCATCCATGCACCTCAAAAATAATTTTAGAAAAGGATTTCAATTTTTTGCAACCCATATGGAAGAGATAGCTAGAGATAAACTGAAACATATTGAATACCATCTGGTCTTGAGGGACTTTGAATATGTTTTTGGAGAAATATGAGGGTTTCATCCAAAGAGAAATATATATTTCTCTATTGATTTGGTGGAAGGAGTTTCCCGAGTGTCCAAGACACCTTATAGAATGGGCACACCAGAATTGAAAAATTTGTAGATGCATATTGAAGAGCCCCAGTTTTTCTTTTGAAGAATAAGGATGGAAACTCAAGGCTATGTATTGATTTTAGAAAAGTGAAAAAGATCAGCATAAAGAAAAAAATATTGTTTTCCAAGGATAGATGATTTATTTTATCAACTAAAAGGTCGAAGAATATTTTACAAGATCGACTTGAGATTGGGTAATCATCAAGTGAGGATAAAAAAATAGTACATCAATGAGACAACATTTTGGAAACGATGTGGACATTGTGAATTTAAAATAATGTTGTTTGGGCTATCAAATGCCCCAACAATTTTCATGTGTCTGATGAATGGAGTTTTTAGGGAGTATATGGAAAAAAAATTTATTGTTTTCTTAGATGATATTATCATTTGATGAAGGACAAAAGAAGAGCATGAGCAACATTTTAGAATGGAGCTGTAAGTTTTGAGAGAGCATAAACTATATGCAAAACTAAGTAATTTTATCTTTTATCAAAAGAAGATTCACTACTTGGGGAAAATTATTTTATCAAATGGGATCGAAGTTGATCCCAAGAAAATATAGGCCATTAAGGGATGGCCAACACAGAAAAACGTTATAGAGGTTATAAATTTTAGGGGTCTTGTTGTTTATTACCGAAGATTCATAAAAGATTTTTCAAATATTGCAAGCCCAATCACTTTTTTGCAAAAGAAGGGAGTGAAATGTAAATGGACTCCCAAATGTCAAGAAAGTTTTTAGCAATTGAAAGATATTTTGACAAGTACAACAATATTAAATATTTCATACCATATGAAGATTTTTTATTGTGCATCGATGTGTGAAAGGAAGGGCTCGATGGAGTTCTTAGTTAAAAATATCACGTGGTGTTTTATGCTCTAGAAAACTAAAATAAGATGAAATTAACTATGCTACAAGTTGGGTGCAGGCGTATTTTGAGAAGGAATTCTATGTTGGGCATAGGCCTGTTTTTGGAGAAGGATGTATTTTGGAGAAAGACCCAACTTCGAAAACAAATGAGCTAATTTTGGAGTGCAAGCAACAAGTGGCAAGAAAGAAGCATGCAAAAAAAGAAGGAAAATCAACATGCAAGAGGAAAAACAACATGGCGCATAGGCAGAAAATCCTAACCATGACAGGGTTAGGTTTTTTGAACAAGATTTTAATGGCCATAATCCATAGAGTAGTATAAATAAGGACCTAGGAGGTTTAGGATGTGAACAATTGATGGGAGGAGAGGAAAATATGACTAATTATTGTGATTTTGTGGATTTTTTATTCTAATAACTCTTGTAGTAGAGTCAAATAAGGTATTCTTTGAGGATTAGGTCACAAGCTAAGGACCCTTGTGTGATATAGTATTATTCACATAGGGTTATGTCCCTCACCTTGATTGTATTACTGAAGATGTAATGCGCATAATGCAAGATTTTGCAGCATATTAAATAAAAAAGAAGACAAGCCAAATATTTATGGATGTAGCCCCAGGAGGGGGTGAACCATTATAAACTTTGACTTATGTGTGATTGTTGATCAATTCTTACATTTTGTAGATCAATGTCTTATGAATGAAATGTTAAACTAGAAATATCAGTATGCATGCATAGGTTTAAAATATGAACAAATCATAGAATTACTTGAATAACTAACAAGGATAATGCATAAGAAAGAAAGAACACAATCCTAGATCCCCACTCATTCCTACTCTGAAAACCTCACAATCTCCTATAAAATCTATCTTGGGTGAGACTGCATGGTGCACCCTGTGTGTAGTGCTTCGTTATGGTTTACTAGGAGTGCAGATAGTTTTTGAGGGTTTTGTTGGAAGCCTGTTGAGATCTGAACCTGGTTTAGCCCAATAAGAGAGAAAAACCAACACTACACATGAATTAGAATTAGTATCCATTGTACATGGAATAAAAAACTATAGACATTACCTCATGGGTCGAAGATTTGAGTTAAGAAAAAATCATTGTGGTGTGAAGTATTTCTTTTTAAACCAACATTAAATGTTAGACAAACAATGTGGATGGAATTTCTAAGTGAATATGACTTTGAAATTAATCATATCAAAGGTCGAGAAAATCAAGTGGTTGATGCTATCATCATAATAGCTCATGAAAAAGTATTTTATCCATAACCAAGTTTAGCACATATTTAAAAGACAAAATTTTAGAGGCAAAAAATTCAAATTACTATATTTATAAATAAAAGAAACATTACATTAAGGAAATTTACAATATAAATTTAATTATTATAAGTTGAAAGATTATTGAATCCTCATGTACAAAGGAAAAATACATGTGTCAAATTCAAGAGATATACAAAATATAATGTTGATGGAAATGCACAATGTGCCAAATGTTGGGCACCCAGGATATCAAAAGACAATTGCAACTATAAGAATCCAATACTTTTGGCCAAGAATGAAGAAATAAGTGGATAATTACATATCCAAGTGTATAGAGTGCCAAAAATTAAAGACATAGAATACACATCCAGCGGGGCTGCTACAACTATTTCCCATTATTGAGTGGAAATGGGAAGTGGTTACAATCGATTTCATTACAAAGATGCCTAGAACAGTGAAGCAACATGATTCCATCATGGTGGTGGTGGAAACATTTACTAAGGTAGTTCATTTTATTCATGTAAATGCAACACACAAGGTAGCAAATATTGTATATATTTACATGAAGGAAGTTTCTAGGCTTCATGGAGTTCCTAAAGAAATTGTTTCAGACAAAGATACAATATTTACATCAAATTTTTGGGAAGGGTTATTCAAAGGCTTTGGGAGATATTTAAACCTTAGTAAAACATATCACCCAGAGTCATATTCCATAGCATAGAATACAAACAGAATAATTGAAGACAATATCAGAATGTACGTGATGGATTTGCCATCAAAGTGGGAAGAATACATTCACTTAGTATATTTTTCTTACAAAAATGGGAATCCACATTAAAAATGAGCTCGTTTGAAGCATTGTATGGAAGAAAATGTAACACACAAGTGAGTCGGTATAGCCCAATATATAGAGTTATCATTGGGCCATATTTGTGAAGGGAAATGGAAGAGAAGATGGAAAAGATCCGAAAGAATTTAAAGGCTACTCAGGACAGAAAAAAAAGTTATGCATTAAAGAACAAAGTTTTTAGAGATTTTAAAGTTGGAGAAGATGTTTTCATAAAAGTGAAAGTGAAAAGAATTTTAATAAGGTTGGTTGTTTCCCGAAGTTGGTAGCAGGATATTGTGGGCCTTTTGAATTCTTAGAGAAAGCAGGGTGAATTGCATACATGCTAACATTGTATGCATCCATGAGAGTGCATAACATTTTTCATGTATCATTATTAAATAAATATCTGCCTTACCCTATCCATATAATTGATTGGACTCTGATACAGGTGGAAAACAAAAGAGATTTTCAGGTGGATCTAGTATGCATCTTGTACCGAAAAGTCAAAGTGCTCAAGAAAAACTCCATAGGGATTGTAAAGGTTCATTTGACCTACTACAATCCTGAACATGAAACATGGGAACAAGAAGAAACTATGCAATAGGAATACCTACAATTTTTTGTCAATTTTGAAGAAAATAGAAGCTGAAAATGCAAGACTCCATTTTTGGGTAGTTAAATTTATTGAACCACATCTCAAAATTCTCAGTTGCATGTGCTAGTAGACCTAATAAAATAATGGTGTATCCCTATGGATTGAGAGAATTGAAGGGGTCACATTTATTGGGTCAAAAGTTTGAGAAGAATGAGAGATTATGGTTGGAACCGTTCTTGGGAAGTGAACAAATTTCAGAATTTTATTTTCTTAATATTATTATGTAAATTTGTATATGTTTTTTGGCATGGTGTTGTGCACCAAGGATGGTGTCCAATTGTATGGGAGGGGGATTGAAAAATACTCATTATAATCCCTATTTTAATTAATTCATAATGTAGATATGAGTCTGGCTATGGCCAGACGATGTAATATGGAAAAATTATTTTATGTTTTTAAATTAAAAAAAATGTGATACCAGATGTAGTGAATATTGATAGAGATGGGGGTTGATTAATCCACAAGAGAGAGGGGAATTCCTAGGTAGTTTATAAGAAGGGCCTAATGGGGAAATGGTTTATCGATATAAAGCCAAATCCATATTTCTGAATTCTATTATCTTTTGGTTCAACCATCTATTTTCTGTTTGAGTGTATGGGAACCTAATCATTGAATACCTATCACAAGGTGGGTGTGAGAGTCACAGCCCATAGTTATTAGAGAGCATGTGCATGAAGTACAATGAATGTTGGGAAGAGTGAGAAGTTAATTATCTTGGGAAAATAGAGGAAATTTGTATGGGAAGAATAGGCAGTTTTTGACATTCAGTGTTGGCATGAAAAATAATCAAATACCACGAAAAGGAGAACCATTGATAGAGAAGGAAGGTTGGGTGAATCATGGGGTATGTTGGAGAATTTTGGAGTTGAAAAATGAAGGAATAGGTTGTCAGGAATGAAGACTAAACTCTTGTATTAGTTTCATTGTAACAACAAGTGTTTTCTATTTTTTTCGTGGTATTTTTTCTTGGGAGTGAGTTTCGTTGAATTCCTAACATAGAGATTATTGGTTTATTGTGATAGAGAGGCCTTGATAAATGAATAAGACTCTTGATCAACTGAGAGCAGTGAAGGGGTATATTCCTTGGGTTGGACAGGTCGATAGGAATAGAGCTAGAGGAAATTTGGGATAGTCGTAGGAGAATACTAGTGGGTTGTGGATTATTAAGCTATGAGTGGACTATGAGAGACAACCTTAATTTTTTGTATTCCTATCCCCATCTTAGGTGTCTTGTTTCTGAGATTTGGAACAACAATTATATGGTTGGGTGGACCATCCTTCCCAAACAATTAGTTGCACAAACTTTATTTTAACAGATAAGTGTTTATTTATTATTTGAGTTTTCTTATGAGTCTTCTGGCCATGCATTTTACTCTGTGAATGAGAATGGTTTTATGTGTTATTGTAAATGACTTGTTAATTGCATTCATGTTCATTTAGGATGTTTTATATGCATTTAATTATGGGTACCATAATACAATTAATTATGTGTATAAATTGTGGTTGGTAAGCTACAAGAAAATGAATTAGCAGAAAATTTTCGATTTTTATGCATATTTCGTGTAGTAATGTTCCTTATTTAAGCTAGGTAATGCTACAATCCAACAAGTTCCTACACTTGAAATTTTAGTAAACCTATAAGGAGATAAGTGAAAAGTATGATTAAAGAAAGTAGTTTTCTTCCTTTCCCTCCAAAAATATTTACCCTTATGGTTGACATCATCATGTTGAATCCTATTGGTTCTTTTAAATTTGATTTTGATAGTACATTTTATTTGAGCCAATTTTACCTCAAAATTCTCCTAATGCTTCTCACATATATGGATATCATTTATTTACCTCTCAAACATCACCATAGAAGAAAAAAATAATAATGTACCATGATGATGTACTTCCAATACATCCCTATAGTATCATATCCCTAAACTCGATATTATAATTAGGTGGGAATAACCTCTAATTATTACAATCACACAAAATTACCATGAAATTCCAAAANTAGAAGAAAAAAATAATAATGTACCATGATGATGTACTTCCAATACATCCCTATAGTATCATATCCCTAAACTCGATATTATAATTAGGTGGGAATAACCTCTAATTATTACAATCACACAAAATTACCATGAAATTCCAAAACATAAGAAAATGAAATGGTTGAGCTTGACCCCTATGAGACTTATTCACGGTTCATGCATCATGCACAACACAAATAGTAAAGGAAGGTATTAATGATGTTGATCAAGGCCATTACTTTTCACACTCACAACATAGTAATGTAAGGCATTGATGATACTTATGAAGGTAGTTAATGTTTGCATGATGGAGGAATAATTACTATGAAGATATTTCCTCTCAAAGTCGATTAATGAAAATATGATGAGGGATCATTATGGAGAAGCTAATTTTGCTCCATGATCTGACATTAGAAGTTATAGTTGTGGTAGAGACACCCCCTCATACATTTTTTCATTACCATTCAACTATAAGGGAGAGGATAGGGTGAGCTTGCAACCCTATGACAATTCCTAGTCACCAACACACTTTGGCTCACAAACAATCGCTTGGTTTTAAATAATGCAACTTACGTTTTTACCTACTTCCAAATATTAATTTAATATTTAATGAAGTATTAGTAGGAGTAAGGTTATACATGTGAAGTGAGTTGATTTCCCAAATGGATCCTGTTATACTTGTATTTACCACCATAGGACTTGCAAGGATGTTATTAGATGTTCTGAGGGTGAAATTACATAATTTAGAAACACAATTTCATAATTATGAAATAGAAATTATTTAATAATTTATAAAAAATATCATAATGGGTTGAAAAATCTCATAAGTGAGCATGGACCTCAAGAAGAAAGATCATAATTGAGAAAAAATATAATAATGGGTTGGCTCCTCACGAAACACACACACATGCTTAATAATGCACATGTGTTCTTAGGAATGAATGCATGTTCCTATTGAGGAGTTAAGGAGTGGATAT
>SNQJ01S0120000.1:7783-18937 GCA_010110895.2 Picea sitchensis
CAATTGTCTTTTGACCAATCCGCAAAAGGGGATTTGGTCCTTTTACAATAACCAACATGATCAATCCACAATGGGGATTGATCCTATGAATAATATATCAATAATAATAAGAATACTCTTTGCAGTTACATTATTTCAACACTTCTTTCGCTATCTCGATTAGATATGTCTAGCTTTATACATCTGTCAGGCAATCACTCATAGACAATAGACCTTGCACCACTAGGCACATCACCTTCTATTTTTGGCCTATGTTGATGACTAAAGGCTCTAAGCATCATGGGGACTCCCCAACCATGCACACATATGATGTTAAATTTGTGAGGCAATGCATAACCTCTTGCTTGTAGTAGACCCCTTAACTCCCCAAGGTCATGGGGCCATCCATGCTACTTGCACGGTGTTGATCCCCAACCTAGATCAAGTAGCCAGACACCCATCACCAGGATAGTTTCAAGGGGTCACAACCGTGCTTCTCTCAGGTTCACCCAGCTAGGCCCTCTCATCCTTTGGGCATTCCCTATAGGACATTATCAAGGTTTTCGTCAACGCTTTCATGGCAATAGATGATGACATGGATGCTTGTACTCCCCCCTCTACTTTTACCTCTATCTCTATCTTTGATGTTCAATAGGGTTTACCTTCTCGGTTCATCCTTTCTCATGTATTTATTTTCACTTAGTGCACTCTCGTGTGTATCTTTTCATATTTAATGTCCTTTCCAAATAATCACTCCAAGAATTTGACATAATAGCCTAAGTGATTCCCGTAGGCTATGGTCAGTGGAAAAAGGGAATTAATTAATTATTTAATGTCATCAGGGTGAAAAAGTAACTTTTTTAAAAGTGACATTGAGTAATTAAGGGAAAAGGTGTTTTAAGTGACTTTGAGCTCATTAAAAGGGTAAAAGGGTCAGCAAAAGGGTGAATGTGAAATTAAAAGGGGAACGAGGGTGCCCTCTCTCATTATGCATAGTTATTTTATAAAAACAAATTTGAGGAGCTCTTGTGGCTTTTGGCTCTCAGGACGAAAAACCCTAGAGAAGAAGGTTGGTTTCGGTGGTGAGACCATCCACCCTAGCTGGTTGTAGAGAGAAGAACACTCAGATCTTTTCATTGTGCTTCATTCTGGTCGAGATATTCACCATTTGGTAGCTGAGTTTCCTTTGGTAGAGGTCATTTTTCTTGAAGAGGACAAGTTGAGTTTGCAGCTGTATTTCTTGTGTTGTTGGGGCTGGGTTTTACTTGTATTTGGACGATTTTCTTAAGCTGGGTCATATCTCTTCATTTGTGGCTGAGCTTCTTAGTGTGGGGTCAAGTTATTGGTTGAGGGGATGATTTCCTATCTGCTGGGCAAGTTTGCTGGACAGTGAGGCGAGTTCTTGCCTTTGGCATTTCATTTTGGGCCGAATATCTTCAGTAGAGGGCATATCTCTCCTTGCTGGGCCGTTTTGTTGTTGTTGGGGCCATCTCTTCTTTGCTGGGACAAGTTGTTTAATAGCTGGGCCAAATCTGGTAGTAAAGGGGGGCGATTTTTAACTAGAAAGCTGAGTATCATATGACAGCTGAATTCTGGGTGGCCAAGACTATCTTTGCAGCAGTGAAGTGGTGTTTCATTTGCTGTTACAGCACCTACGTCACCTCTAACTTCCAGCCAAGCTGTACCATCTAAGTGACAGTACTTCCAAGACAAAACTGTGATTTATTTGTAGATATATCAGTTCTGATATATAAGTTAAATAAATAATCAGATTGGCTTCTTCTCTGGCTGTTGGTTAAGTTCCTGTTGTTCAGAGTTATTGCTGTTCTATATTGCATGTTAAATGTATTTCAAGAGGCTGCAAACTATTTGTTAAAAGTTAAAACCCTTACAACAGAAAACACATATTTACACTACAACAACAAACTGTTCAACGAAATACCTACACCACAAAACTAAGTAAAATGTTTTTTTTTAGTGGGGATAATACATCATATTTAAGCATTTGGAAATGATAGCGACGCTCCCATCTTGGAATATTAATTTTGTGTTTTCTAGTCCCATTGACCTATTCTTTGGTCATTTGTGGATATTAATAAAATTATCTTATGTTATCTAGTTGACATGTACTTATTTGAATTCACGAGTTGGGTGCCATCCAACCTTCATTATGTAATGCTTTCTATCTCTTGCATTGATATCCCATGCATTTCCTAAGTTGGTCAAACCTTTGGTAGAACAATGGAGGATGGATTTAAAGGTGATCATTTCATAACAACATAAATCAAGTGTACTAGGAGTTGTGCATTACTTTGCTTCTTATTTTTCTTTTGATATGGTTCATTGCATTGGAGTACTTACAAGATGTAAAATATAAATGGTGGCATTGAACATGCTGAATAATGCTCAAATTGCGGCATAGACCTTATTGGAGGCAAAATCAGCACATAATTTAGGCACAAAAGACAACATTTTCAAAATCATAGATTATTAGAAATTAAAGTGCGTATCAATTGGACATAACCTATGAAACATGACACGTTAAAATTGGCCTCCGTGTTGCGAATCCTGCGTGGGGACACAAATTCGCCCAGATTCATGTCCGACATGAATTTGGGTCGTGTCATTCGCACGTGACATGGCCCAAATTCGTGTCGGACATGAATCTGGAATGTGTCTCGATCTAGGGACATTGTGTCGTGACTTTTGGGAGGCTCACGCTCCCTAAAAAGTGATTTTTGCACTCATTTCTCATTGTTTGTTGAATAGGTTGGGGTTGTGGGCAGTTTTGGTGAGCTAGGAAGAAGGTTTTGTGTAGGTTTGAGTACATTCCAAGAGCTGCCAAGTGGATTTGAGGACCAGATTGCAAGTTTTTTGCTACAACAACTATTACAGCAATGATACTTCTTCCTCCAACAGAAATGAGGCCTCAATCATCAAAGACAACAGCAAAAGGGCAAAGGAAAGGGAAGAATCCCAATGTTGGTGTTGCCCCTCCTTCAACAATTTCAGTACCCTCTTTTAGTGTCCCATCTGTTGCAAGTGGAGCTGGAAGTGAAGCTTCGTATGATCGGAAAATCACTACTACAGGAAAACAGCAAGGTCAAGACAACAAATATCCATTGTGGAAGTATGTTACAAGGAAACAAGGAGATGGGGCCAAGGAAAAGGGGGGAGGGAATGTTTTGTGGACATTTGGCTTTTGCCATAATGAATTTTCAAGCACCTATTACCGAGTTAAAGGCCATTTGTTGGGGCTGCCTTGTGGACTTGGAGCATGTAAATCAGTGAGTTCATCCAAAAGAAGAGAAATGGCAAAAGAGGACGTTGTTGGCTTGGGAAAGGTGGCAGCAGCATCCAAGAAAATCCAAAATGATTATCCTCTTCCATTCTTGAAGAAACCATCTAGCAATGCCAATTTTAAATTTGGGAGTGGGAGTGCAACTCAACAAGCAAGAAAGAGGGGGCCAACTGGTCCAATGGACAAGATATTTCAGCATGAGAAGCAAGAAGAGTTTGATCTTACCATTGGTTTCTTTTTCTATCTCAAATTCATTTCCTTGAATGTTGCACGGTCTCCTTTGTTTCTTGAGATGTGTAGACTCTAGAGCTCTAATTGATCAGGCTCCAATCATATATGTTCCTCCTAATTCAGAGAAGCTTAGAACCACATTGTTGGTTAAGGAAAAGAAGGAGGTGGATAAAATCCTACAACCTATCAAATCAACATGGCCCTCAATAGGTGTTAGGAAATTTTCTAGCAACCCCATTAAGAAAATTATAAGATAAGTAAAGAAAGCCATCAACGACTCTAACCTTGATGAAAGAACTAAAAAACATTTAACCCCCAACAACGAGATTACCCCTAGGATATACGGTCTACCAAAAATCCACAAAAAAAAAATTCCTCTTAGACCCATAGTGAATACCATAGGGTCACCAACCTATGAACTAGCTAAACATGTAGCCAAAATTCTTAGCCCCTTAGTAGGTCAGACTGACTCTTTCATAAAAGACTCCAATGAATTTATTAAAATCATTAAAAATGAAAAGCTAAGACCTCAAGACACCCTCATAAGCTTTGACGTAGTCTCCCTTTTCACAAAAATCCCCCTAGATGAAGCTATCTAGATTATAAAAGAAGTGATTGATCTAGAAACGGCAAAACGAGTTGAGGTTTGTCTTCGCTCCACGTTCTTCAGTTACCAAGGAGAATTTTATGAATAGACTAGCGACGTAGCGATGGGATCCCCATTATCCCCCATTGTTGCCAATATTTTCATGGAAAACTTTGAAAAGAAATCCCTAGACTCCTTTCCCCTGAAACCATCAAGATGGAAGAGATTTGTTGATGACACTAATGTAGTCTAGCCCCACGGGAAAGAGGAATTACAAAATTTCTTTCAACACCTAAATAACATCTCAGAAGAAATAAAATTCACAATGGAACTTGAAGAAAATGGTTGCATCTCCTTTCTAGATGTTCTAATCAATAGAAAAAACGATGGGATTCTAGGACATGCGGCTTATAGAAAAAAGACCCACACAGAAAACTATCTCCACGCAAACTCCCTTCACCACCCCAACCAGAAACTAGGAGTCCTAAAAACTTTAGCCACAAGAGCCATAAGAATCTCCGATGAAGCACACCTAGAATAAGAAAAAGATCACCTCTCCAATATCTTTAAAAACATAGGTTATAAACACAAAGACATTAAGAACGCAATAAATAAAGCCCTAGAAAAAACTAGCAAAATCCCTAACTCCCTAGAAAACCAAAACCCCAATAGAAATGCCCACCTACCTTACATCCAAGGAGTAACCGATAAGATTGCAAAAGTCCTTAGCAAAAAAGAGATCAAAACCTCCTTCAAAACCATCAAACAAAATATGAGATCCGTTAAAGACAGACTTGACCCTCACAAAGGAAAAGGAATTTACAAAATAGAATGCTCCTGCGGAGAATGCTACATCGGTTAAATTGGTCGTTCCTTCCAGATTAGGATTAAAGAACATGGAGCTGACATCAAGAATGAACGCATTCGCACCTCCGCCTTAGCAGAACACTCCCGTAAAAAAAAACACCATGTTCGCCTAGAAGACACCAAAATTTTGGCCAAAGAAGAACACCTCTTTAAACGACGTATTAGAGAAGCAATTGAAATCCGTAAACACCCAAGCAGCCTAAACAAAGACAATGGCCTAGAATTAAGTGAAAATTGGTTCCCCTTTATTCATAAAAATAAAAATAAGAAAAAGAACAAATAAGTAACTCTCAAACTGACCATTCCTTTAATTTTAATTAATATTAAAATTTCCTTACCTAAATAACACTAATAAAAAAACAAAAACAAATTAATATTAATTTATTTACTTTATTATTCACTATTATTAAATAGCACCACCAAATAGTTCGATAAATAAACCTTGACTTAAAACACTAATTGAAACCTAATACACCATTATCTATATTAAATAACTTAATATCAACTTATAACCTATAAAACTACTAACTTTTCTTCATCAATAAACCTAGAACAATAAACTTATTAATACACCTTTTCATCAATTAAAAAATTACCAATAATTAAATTAAAATAAAATAAAAATTAATAAACTAAAACCCTAATAAACTTAATCTTAAAAAATTTCACCAAGGTTCCAACCGACACATAGATCTCCCCTCACCTTAAGTATTTATAACTAACTCTTCTCATCATTTAAAACCCAGGCTTCTTGTCTTGAAGATGGATACTGATATGGATCTGAAATGTCGACAATCCACTGACAATACTGTGGTTTCTCCGAACACCTCTGAAAACAATCCTTACCACAAAAATCTCATCAATCAAGTGTTAGTATTGTTTCTGATGGCTGGACAGATGCAACATACCATCCACTCATCAACTTCATGGTGTCTTCCCTGGATGGACTAGTTTTCTTGAAAGTAGTGGATGCTCTTGGAAAATAAAAGGATGCACAATATATGGATGAGTTGTTCATTAAGGTTATTGAAGATGTAGGTGTTGATTCTTGTGTGCAAATTATTACAGATAATGCACTTGTTTGCAAGGTTGCTGGCATGATTGTGAAAGCTAAATATCCACAAATATTTTGGACACCTTGTATTGTTCTTTCTTTGAATTTAGCACTTAAATCTATTGCTACAGAAGTGGCATGGATGGGAAGTCTTATTGAGGATGCACGCCATATCCGCAATTTTGTACAAAACCATACCAATGGCCTCACAATCTACAAAGCATACACACATCTATCATTGTTGAAGATTGCAGATACTCAGTTTGCCTCCTCATTCATCATGCTTAAGAGGTTGAAGGAGGTCAAGAGTGCTCTTGGGTCCATGGTTATTTCAAAGTATTGGTCTTTTTGGAGAAAGACAGATCAAGCTTCTTCAAAAAGGTTCAAGGATACAGTGTTAGATGATGGTTGGTGGGAGAGGGTAGATCTTACCATTAAGATCATGAACCCTATCATCTCTTTGTTGGGGTTTACAGACACGAACAAGCCCATTCTAGGAGAGGTTTATGAGAGTTGGGATTCCATGATTGAGTCTGTGAAGATCGTTGTCTTAGAGCATGTGTGCCCTGAGTATGGGACATTGTAATGTCCCCCACCTCTTGATAAGTGGTCATGAGAGACTTAGTAGTCTAGTTGTCCCCACTAGACTATAGTCTCACGAGTCATGGGAACCAAGAAACCCAAAGTATTCACCTACGCACAATGTTATAATTTAAAAGTGACTTTGGGGAGAAAAGGTGAAGTAAGTGGAGGAAAAGACCACATGAGGAAAAGCAAAGAGTTATCCTTAGGAGGTGGTTAACTAAATCAACAAAGAAATAAAACAGGGGTATAAAAAGAAAAGGAGGGCGCATCTCTCATTATTCTGGTTATTATTACTTTTGCATCTTGAGCTCTAGAGCCAAAGACGTTTTGAGGGTTTTGGGATAACAAACCCTAGAGATCAACTCGGTGGTGAAAGATCCCACCTATCCTGGTCCAAGCTTGGTCACAGAGGTGCAATAATCCTCCGCCACCATTCTACAACAGCTACAGGTTATTCAGCCAGTGGAGAAAGAGGTAATGCGCAGCTTTGGGGGTTTCCCAACAGGAGGGTGCATCTGTTGAGGAAGATCCACTCGATCTAGAGAGAGGAGGAGGTTTTGGGTCCCAAAACCTATTGGGATTTCATTGTGTGGCCTAGGGTGCCTTTTCTAGCCTATTGAGGAGGGAGTTTCTCTGCCAGATATTTTATTGGGAGCTTGCACGAGTTTGAGAGGAGGAGGGCGCACTGCTAGAAGGAGATCCATCCATTTGAGGGATCAAAACACCCTCATTCATCTTGATACTCAGCCAGGGGGTTTTTCTTACCCCGATCTATTGTTCTAGTGATTTTGGAAGGATTTGGGGGTCTTTAGGAGGGAGGCCGAAATATAGGTGAGCTACAGCCAACAAGAAGTGCGCAACTCTTCCAGGGAGAGTAGATCCAACTATTGAAGGGAAAGAAGTTAATCTTTCTCCTTTCTCTTGGGGTTTGTGGTGCCTTTGGAGGCTATTCTCTTCAGTTTTGGAGCTTATTGGAGCAGTTATCATTCCAGTTTTATTATTCTTCTTGTATTTATCCAAATCTGCAGATCTATTGTATCAGGATCATCATATTATCTAAATAAAGGTCAGATTTGAAGTTGTTGGCTCTTTCTTGGTATCCATTGCTTGTATCTTGTCATTTGCTTGTGTTATATGCTATGATCTATATCTCTATGTTATAATCTTCTAAGAACAAACCTCCAATGCGCAACTTGATGAAAGTAAACCTGCATAACACACTGAAACAATAAACGAACAGTTAAACAACCCTTGGTTTCAGGAAAAATCAACTTGGGAATATTACAGTGGTATCAGAGCGTTAAATCCTCCCAGCTTGTGGGAATTAGCACATGCAGAAGTTCAATGGTATCTATATGCGAAGGCACATAAACCAAACAGGTGAACTAGAGTCAGAAATGGAAGGATCAGGTGATGACAGTGAGCCACAAGTTTTAACCGGTATAGCAAAGGAGTTGAAAAGCTTCATAGACAATACCCAGTATACACTTCAACACCATCTACAGGAAACCCAAGAGACAATGCGCAAGGGACAGATTGAAATGAAGGAGACTTTGGAAAAATTAAATGCTAGTCAAGACAAGATTGTGCAACTCCTGATGCAGATGACTCATGGGGGAAATGGACCAAACATCAATGCAAACAGGGAAGCTAGTGTTTCTCATGGGGGAACTAGACATTATCATGAACAAGATCTTCACTACCATACAGAGGGACAGAGCTTTGGAGGGGGGACTTCCAGGGGGCCAACACACAGTAGAGTTACCCCTACACCCTATATGCCTACATTCTTGGATGGCCAGCCACAGGATAACCACTTCGATGAAATAGAAGACAACTTTGAGGAATATGCCAGGGAATATGGAGTATTGAGTGAAGGATTTAGGAGACAGGTTACACTGGACCAATATTGTGGTATCAAGTTCATGGGTAAACCCAAAAACTATCACAGGAACAACAATGAGTTGGAGCGTAGGGCAGGTAAGATGGAGATTCCATACTTTGATGGATCTTCCAGGGTGACTACACAAGCTTGGGTGCAAAAGTTAGATATCTATCTACAACTTAACCCCATGAGGGAGATGGATGCCATCAAGTTTGCTACCATTTACTTGGAGGGAAACACTCATGACTGGTGGTATCATGGTTTGACTACCTTGGGTCATAACCAGATTACTGCTTACACATAGTTCACTCAGAGACTTATTGACAGGTTTGATCAGGGTGATCCAGAGCTACATTTCAGGGAGCTCACACAACTCAGGCAAACTGGGTTACCAGAGATCCATATAGAGGAGTTTCAGAGGGTAGCCGTAATGGTGCCAGATGTGTCTCAAGCTAGATTAATGATGCTCTTTACTGAGGGGTTGATGGAACCCCTACAAGATTGGGTCAATGATTTTAAGCCTTCCAACCTATAGGAGGCCATATGGAGGACTAGGGACTTGATGGGATCTGAAACAAAAACTAAATTTGCCCCTAGACCACCCATAAACCAAGGGGGAAGAGATCAAAGGGGCGTTGACAGAGAAAAAGGCAGGATGGATGAGGCTACTAGGAGGGAATTGAGGAGGAAGCAACTGTGCTTCACATGCAAGGAACCTTGGGATCCAGGGTACAAATGCATGGGTAAAGGCAAGGTTCATTATATTGAAGTGATTTCTGATGATGAGGAGGAAGAAGATTTCAGCCACATCCAGAACATGGAAGCAAATCCACCTAGAATGGACTCTAAAAAGAATGAAGAAGAGGAAGAAGCAGGTTTCAGCCTTGCAGTAAACAAGAAGGTTACAATAGCCTCCATCAGTGGGGTGCCTAAATTCAACACCTTTAAGATGAGAAGAGTGCTTCAGGGACAAAAGGTTTTAGTACTCATTGATGGGGGAGCTTCACATAACTTCATTGATTTGGCCTTATTGAAAAGAAGGCATACACCTACAATTTAGTTTGAAGAATTTAGTGTGGAGGTAGCAGGGGGGCGCATCATGCCTTGTGACAGGTATATTCCAGGAATGAAACTTAATTTGGGAAGGCATGACTTGGCACATGATTTTTATGTGATGGACCTACCAGATACTTGTTGAAATATTGTAACTGCAAAGAGTATTCTATTTATTATTGAGTTATTATTCATCAAATCAATCCCCTTTTGTGGATTGATCATGTCGGGCTTTGTACTTGACCAAATCCCCTTTTGCGGATTGGTCAAACCCTAATTATATTATGCAAATTAAGAAGTCGGCCCCCAAGCCTAATTAAAGTGGTTTTAACCACTAAGAAGAGAAGTCGGCCCTGCCCAGTGAAGAGACACCTCTTCAGCGCCTACCAACTAGTATAAATAAAGGAGACTAGCGCCTCATTATCTCACTCACTCATTCACTCATCAAGTGCGCTAGTTTGGTAGTTGCAGTTGGGAGAAGAAGGAAGAGAGAGGCATGTTATCGCACAGTTTGTAGCTAGGAGCAAAGGCTATAAAGTAGAAGGCCAAATTGGTGTAACAGAGACCTACCCCACCCAATGTCACCACAATGGGGAGGTCCTTTCTGTTTAGGGAGGCTAGACCCTAGGGAGGCTAGGCCCAAGGGAGACGTCCCTGACAATCTAGGGTTTGAAAGGGAAAGGCTCAAAGGATTAAGGCTATTTTCCCCTTTCACAGATTACCACCCAAAAAGATAGTCAAATAAAGTATAACCACGGAGAAGGCACATGCTTGCAAGACAAGATGACAATAAAACTAGTATGTGCAATAATGGTTAGTACTTCATAAATCAATGACTATCTAAGTTCAATATATGAGCAAATACAGCAATAAATATTGACGAAGTCAATGTTTGTAATAATGACAATGGCAATATAATGTTACTTGTCAATAAATATTAGAACAATATAGCATCCAATGAATATAATCACTCCTTGAATCAAATCAATGCATTAAATATCATTCAGTTGCTCATATATAATAGATTGTTGCGTCAAGATGAAATATCCTAGGGGTGACGTCAGCTTTTAGGGTTAGTTGTTAGTTAGGGTTTCAAATTAATGAGGTTTTGAAAGCTTGTTTAGTCACTATCACTTCAACGCTAGAGTCTAAGGATCAGTGCCTAAGGGTTAATGGAGTCAACAAGTGATGGATGCAATAGTTGAAGGGAAAAAGTTTTCTAAGGACTAGAGGGTAGGTCTTCAAGTGCTGCTAAAGCAGGGCCTTGAAAATAGAAACCCTAAGAGAGAGAGATTCACTTGGTGTTGCAAAGGCAAGGCCTTGTGCTCTCTCCTCTTTCCCGGCAAACGGCTAGTACAATAAGGAAAAATTAACCAAGACAAGAGGTTTTGATGAGGGAGACGTTGCTAAAACAAGGTCTGTCAACAAACCCTAGATTGTTACGTCCCTAGTGTAGTAAGCCTAGGCTAAGGACGTCTCACTCTTCTTGGCTTCAAAAAGATACGGCTAGCATAAGGAATGAAGAAAACAAGTGTAGCTAACGCTAGGCTCTATTTTCTTATTCAATGGTTTAAGGTCTCTTTGTCAGGGGACATGAGACAACAACCTACTTG